>KN168153.1:19179-42843 GCA_000757755.1 Steinernema glaseri
GATGACAACTACGTAATTTACAGCAGCTTCACTTTCCGTCAGTCCATCTAACTTAGTGATTGACGAGGATTGGCCAATGGAAAAACCCTTACCTGTTGAAATTTGTTCCAAAAAATTCTCGGATATTCATATAGTTAGTGGAAATGAAGCAGCTTACTTCTCGATCATATTAAAGAACTCTACATGTGCAACACTGCAATTGAAGAAATCATTAGACGCCGATGTAAGTCGATTAGTAACCTCAACTAAATAGCAACATCAACATAAAGATTCTGCATTCGGATGGCCGCAGATGGCAAGGCTTCATTTTTGTCTTTGAAGGACGTCGCCATCATCAGATGTCATTGGAAATTCAAATTGCAGATGTTAACGATAATGCCCCAGAATTTGTAGATACCGCTGCTAGGATATCCGTTGCTGAGGTTATCAGGTGTAAAAAATGTGAAGTGCACAATTCGTCCAGCTTTTAGATTGTTCCAGTGAATACAGTCGTATCAACTGTTAAAACTTTTGATCCGGATACAGGAATTGGAGGCATTGTACAATTTTTTATTCAGGTAACCCGATCGATGTGTTCATTAATATATGCATGTGCTTCTAGAATGACAAATTCTCCATAAGAAATGAAACATGTCAAAAATCTTATTGTACATGTGAAATATACTTGAATTCACCTTTGAACTACGACACTGCTAAAACAGAAAGAATTACAGTGATTGCTAGGGACGGTGCGTCGCGGTCAAAATCTTTTAAGGAAAGCAGATTCAGCATCGTTGTCGATGTTGTCAGCCAGCGAAAAAATACAAAGAAGTACGTATCAAATGAATTACGTTAACCGTAGTTTTCGTTGAAGTTTTACCTATGGCTTAGGCGTAAAAATTGTAAAAAAAAGAAGAAGATACGATATAGTATGCGACTTAAATTGCCCTCTTTTCCAGCTTTTAGCACGCCTTGAGGCGATCGAGTAAATAAAAGTTGAAAAAAAATGTTGAAAAGAGAAGCTTTGTAGGAATAATGGTGGTTGCCCAATTTTAATGAAAATCTCGTTCGTGAAACGTGGTGCTATTAGTTTCCTAAAATTACACCATTTTCCAGTAGATAAATCGTGTTTTTTGTGTTCTAAAACTTTCAAATCACCTTGAGACAGATGTAACAGACCAGAGTCAATATCACCACAATATATCGGACTTGCCGAGTTAGTAACTGAGATTGTTCCATTGCACATTAAATTTTATATCTATTGTATATGTAAATGCACTTTTATGTTTTAAACGTTGTAAACGTCATCAACGTAATTTCTATAGTCAGTGTATACTTTAATGAGTTTATATACTATATGCTAATCATTTACAGTGTCATCCCACAATTTACCAGTGATTTCACCAAAGAATGGACAGTAAACGCAGAATCGTGCACCGGAGAGCAACTTTTCCAGCTAATACGAGCAAATAATGGCCACGGACAAAGGAACAAAAGTCGTATTCTCTACCGCCTAGAAACTAATCCGCATTTTGAAATCAACCTTTCTGGATTTGTTGTTCTTACTAGGTCATTACGGAACCGAACTTCTGACTTTTTCGAATTGATCGTAACAGTAAGTCTTACCGATTTTATCGACCAACTATATGAAATGCATATGTATGTACATGTCGCATTTAGGCAACAGAATTGCGTACAAATGAAGTCATTTCGGAAGGAAAAATTAAAATACGTGTGATTGAGAAAGACAAATACTCTCCACAATGTTCACAATTCATTTATTACATGGAATATGATAAGAAAACTAAGAAACTGTTAGGAGATAAGAATATACTCAGAGTCTTCGATGAAGATACGGTGCGTTCCATATCATATATCCGTTAATTGTCATTATTTTAGGATATCAATTACAGTACATTTTCGCTCGAACTAGAAGGTCTTCTTGCAAATGTCGTTATGATATCATCTGAAACAGTGATCGGTGAAGCAGATATAAGTTTCACTATTACGAATGATCAAGAGCTAGCAGATAAGAACGAATTAACATTGTGGTTAAGAGTGCCCAATAACACTCAGACTGATGGTTTTTGCAAAATAATTATTGAGCCGCTGAAGCAGCAGAATCGGAAGACCTATCTAGAAAGCTCGCCCAAGCTTGCACCACTATTTATGATGACTACGGAAAATTCCGGTGCAGATATTATTTGCGACTTAAAGGTATTCTTACATCGCATACAGTAAATTCATTCTTTTAGCATAATTACGGTTTAAATCTCAGCAAGGGCTGTCCATTTTGGCTAACCTCAGCAGAACACAAACATATATTTTCAATTGATGCGAACTGTGTTTTACGCTCGTTGCAAAGTGTTGATAGAGAAGAAAGAAGCGAGTATCATCTCAATGCTAAAGTGCTCGCGGAAACAAACCTAAATGATGTGAACATTACTATTAGAGTACTAGATGAAAACGACAACGCCCCTCAATTTACCGATCACGGAACAGAATTTCTGGCCGTAGAAGGTGAAACCTCTACTTTCACAATACATGTATGTTTTAAATTATTTTAAAGGGAAATGTGATTACGCAACCAATTTTGAATGTTTCAAAAAAGCGCGAGTAATAGAGAAACAGGTTGAATAAAAGTTTGGGTCGATTGTTTTCAAGTGAGGATGACACTAGCATATTTACTTTCTCAAAATAAAGCTAGATTTTCTCGTCCGCGATTTTCTTTTTATTAGCTGCTCTTTTCAATGGTAAAAACCGTTTTTCACAAAAGATTGTCATTCTTTGCAACGCGCAAAAAAAAACAGAGGCTATAATTATGCAGCGAGCTGTATCATTTTACGGTTCTTGCTAGCTTTGTTTTTCTGCATTAAACCACACAGGAGCGTCACCTTTTTTACCATCGGCTTTTCATAGTCAGTTCGGGTTTCCTGTGATTGTTGGCGCGCCTAATAGATCTTTTCCCGCGTAATTTGGCTTTGGCTTCGGTTCATTTGACGCTCTCACGGAGAAGCGCACTTGTCTCCATAATTATATAACGAGTCATCAGCTAGTAAAGTAAACATAGACAGACGACTTTCCTAGGCAGAAGATCCGGATTTTATGGAAAACGGAACAATATCGTACTCACTGTCCGGATGTGTAGATTTAGCTTGTTCTATTGACTCACAGAGTGGTGAGATCGTTATCAATCCCTTCGACGCCGAATCGTTAAGTAATCTTATATTCCCAGTAATTATTACGGCGTCCGATAATGGCTCACCTTCCCGTTCAAATACAACAATGATCATGATTCGTGTTCAGGTATGAAATAATTTTTTATTACATAACATGAGCGATATAAAATATTACAGGATGTTAATGACAACAGTCCTGAATTTAAGATGGTTAACTACAGTTTTAACATAACAAATGCGGAAAGGCCGGGAGCCGAAGTTGGACAAGTGGAGGCGGAAGATTTTGATATATCAGGAAACAATGTTACTTATACGGGAAGCGACAATCACTTTAAAGTGAACAAAGTCTCTGGAACAATAGAACTAAGAAAGCCATTACCTCGCTCAGTACAATTCCATGATTTTGAAGTGAAAGCTTCTGATTCTGGAATTCCTTCCAGAAGCACTGTTGTTTCTGTCAGAATTGTAAACGGCGCACATGAGATTTTCACTCCGACAGTGGAACGAATCATAGCAGTTGAAAGACAAGATATTGGACATGTGGTTTACTTACCGGAACATGAAACCAGCGAGCTCGACTACCGCTACAGTCAGAGACAACCGACTCACAACGTTTTTCATGTAGACGAAAAAACAGGCTCCGTTATATTGGAAAGATGGTTTAATGCCTCAAATTTAACTGTCGACATTGATGTTACGAACACACACACAAACGATGTCATACGAAAAGGTGATAACAATGTTATTATAATTTTATCATACGTCCCGCATATAGAACATTTGATTTTCACTGCCATTTCTGCAACTACAAAACTTAATCCGACTATCCAAACAACTCCAGTTAAAGAAAATACAGAAATCAACGTAGCAGACCCGTATAGACTGCTCGAAATGAAAGAAAACAAAAGTTTAGTACTGGCCAAAACAATTAACGATAACAGAACGAACTTCGTCGAAGGAAAGCTAATTCCAGAACGCGTTCATGGCGACAACACAGATTCCCAGATGTACGTGGAAGTTCCAAGCGAAAATAACAACAGGTACTATTCTGAGAGCGTTCCAAGTTTATATGTTGTTTCAGACCAAGATGTCCGAATAATATATCGATTAAATTGACACAGGGAAGTCATATAGGAAGCGTTCTAGGTCTTCCAGTTCCGTTATGTACAGATAACAATTCTGGACAACATGATCGTCTTCAGTACTCAATCACTATTCAGAACAAATTTTTTAAAATTAACAGTACATCCTCGGAAATCTCGGTGGTACAGGAGTTGCCTCCTACTTCCTTCAGTTTTGTGGTTACTGTTATGGACAGCGCAGGAAGGGTACCATCTCATAGTATAGACATTCCTGTTTTCGTGGATGTCGCTCCAACTAATTTACACCCACCTGAATTTGAACCGATTGAAAATATAACAATAACTGGAAGCGAACCTAACGGTTCTACTATTTACAACTTCAAAGTGTTTGATAAAGATGGAGACTCGTACAACGTTTCTCTACAATCCAATGCAACTCTACCCTTTGTTGTTGACTCCGAAGGAGCACTCAAACTATCAAAAGACTCCAATTTGGTTGCCGGAGAGATTTGCGCCAAGGTAGTGGCCGCTGATGCTGGGATTCCACGCAAAGTTACTGAAAAAGACTTTTGTGTCACTGTTGTTGGAGATACCAACATGGATCCAGTTATTCTATGGCCAGGCCAGAATTCAGTACACAAATTTAAGGAGGCAAGTTCAGCTACAAACATAATTTTCCATTGTGTACTAATTCAGAATCAGAAATTTGACGAATTGCTGATCATAAATGCTACTGTTTCTCCCATTCTGAAAGGCGCAAATAGATCACTTCACTATCGAATCGTCGGAGAGGGAGGTGTAGAGGTAAGTGAAGTTCACTACGAATTGTAGAAGACAGAAATTTTGCATTACTGTTAAAGCTTATAAGTTGTTTACTTTGACTTACAGGATCAGAAAGGTTTTGTTGTCGATAACGACGGCCGAGTACGCCGCAATGTCCCGTTTAATTTCGAAGAACGGCAGAATTACCAAATGCATATTGAAGTTTGCGACGTAGAAGAGCACTGTACGCAAATCAAGTTATTTATACAAGTAATAGACGAAAATGATAACTGCCCGTTTTTTCAACAGCAGGTAAGAGCAAATTATTATGAACAGTGAGAAAATTGAGCATGTGAGCAAATTTTTATGAAAAGAAAGAGTTTTTTGATAATTATATGCCCTCGGAATAGTTTTCTATTAATGAATGTCATGAGCACATGTGACGCCCACATTATTATCAGCTAGTGATCAGCTTACTAATATACAAACGTTTTTAGAGTTCGATATTCAAAGTACATGAAAATGTGGCAGTTGGCGAAACGGGAATTGTTATTGGAGAGTTTGCAGCCGCTGTTGATTTAGACACTTCCCCAGAACATCGCGCGATATGCTACGAACTCAGCACACCATACAGCTTTTTCCTCCCAGACAGAACTGTACCTATACTATATCTTAACCAATCACTCGATCGGGAAGTTACTGAGCAACTTCAAATAGTTATACAGGCAAAAGACTGCAACACCTATAATAAGACTTGTGTGGATCCCAATTTTAATTCCGCGCGGTCTGATCACATTGTCATAATTCACGTTTTGGATAAAAATGACAACTTTCCGAAGTTCGACAAGAGATACTACCACCTTGGCGCAATTGTTGGCCATGTTAGGCCCGGTGAGAAGATCGCTTCAGTTTGCGCGAAAGACTCAGATTTGGAAGAAAACGGACTCCGGTACTTACTCATTGGACCTGTTCGCAGAGATAATACGGTATTTTGCTGTTTATCGCTGTCGTAAAGAAGTTTTCAGCCTTTGGATATAACTCCGTTTGAAATTTCTGAATATACTGGCGACATTACCACGTCCATGGAGTTTCGCGATGCTGAGGCTCATTCGTACACGTTGCGCGTCGGCGTATCTGACAGCGTGGGGCATACTGATGAAACCTTTGTAATAGTAAGACAAGTAATATTTAAATTTACTTTATGCGGTAAATTTTCAGATTTCAGTACTTACCTACAACCAGCAGGCGGAGTTTCTGTTTAATGTCACTAGTAAAAAGGTTGTACAGGAAATAGAGTGCATTTCTGGGTAAGATATTTAACTATACTTAACTTATGATGTGTCTTAAACGAAACACATAGTCTGACAAGTTCACTGTGTGGGCAAAGTATTGCAATACAGTTCTTCAATAACTGATCTTTTGTGAGTTTGTTTTTCTTCAGACTTATATCCACTGCCACTTCGTTTCAAGCTGTAGTTGATTCCGTAAGGGCTCAGCAAGACAACACCCATGTATTCGTGCACTTCCTCGACAAAGATCACAATGTCGCATTTGTTGCGGATGCTCTTGCTGCAATTAATACAAGCTGGAGTGAAGATGCTGTAAGTGCACGTAATATTCTGGAAACCAAGTTCGGACTCCGCAACGTGCGCATGCTTTCATCCACCACTGTGCGATTGCTTACGATTTCGGACATGTTACCCATTTCATTGGGATCGCTTATGATTATTCTCGCCGTAATGATGGTAACGCTAGCGCTCTGTTGCCGACAGAAAAGTCTACAACCAAATGCCCAAAACAGAACACAGATTATGGTTTCAAAAATTTCAAACAAAATACCTATGTCAAGGAAAGAAAGTCTTAGATGCAGGTAAGTCAAATCATGATACAAATATCGCCTGCGGTTTAGTGTCCACCAGGATCGAGCTCGAAAACTGCAAAACATTTCAACAGAAAACAGGTCAACGATTGAGAAGGTGTCCTATCCTCAGAAATTTATAGAAAGTTTACAGTCTACTGAATTGTAATTATTGGACTTAACACAAGACTGATAACGTTAACGATAAAGATGTTGCTAGTTCTCTTTTTATCGCCTATTCTGTACTACAGTCAATTACTAAATATGTAATGTATTGGGTTGGTGCATTGGTTGGTGCATTGTCCATTGTATTGGGTTGGTGCATTGAAGATGGCGGTCCATTCAAACTTTAGTTATTTCTCATATGAACAACATTAAGACTAATCTTAAGCACCATTAGACTCAACAACTCATTCTTAATTTGTCGCCTAAGGGTACCCAAGGTCTTATAATAAGGGATGATCCAAGTCGAAACAAATTTATATCCTTTTTGGAAGTCCTCAATTAAATAAATTCGTTGTCCTTGTAATTCGTTCCTTATGAACTGGAAACGACAGTGGCCTGACAGGACACGATCTGGGCAACATCCTTTGTGAGCGAGAAATTTTTAATGCAAAACAATAAAGTTAAGAATAGGTCAAATTTGAAAAGTGCGGTTTTCTATATTTGGACTTTTCACATTTTGGATTAGCAAACACTAAATTAGCAAACAGTGAATTAGCAAACATAAATAACTAAAGGGTACATCATTCTACGATGTTTGTTCTCCTGGCCGCTTTGGGTTTAAAGTACAAACTGGGTGAACAATTTTTGCAGAACATCACGGACACCCGATCGGACCAGAACTGACTTTAGCGTGTTTTCTTTTCCATAGATATAGAAAGGAAATTTTTCTCTACAGCGTTTGATAGGCGGTGAAAATGCGATCTGATGCGTGTACCTCGCTATGAAATTACGGTGGCGGGCGCCTGGAAATAAATTGAAATCCGATCGAGTACCAAAATGGGTTAAGCTGTGAGTATGATGGCATACGTAAGGGATCAGATTCTGAGAAGTGCTGAATAGCAGGACACCACTCACGGCTTCTGTTTGCATAAAAGGAATGGATGAGGAGTATGGAACAATACTGAAAATAAGACCAAAATATGAAAAAAGTCATGTTCCGCCACGACAGCGCAAAGTTGCATTTTTTTAAATCGACCCGTTATTAAATATAGACTATCGGCTGGAAAATGCTGGTTTACTAAAAATATAGAGCAGACGCTTTTCTCTCTGAATGTTATCTTTTGCCTACCATCTGGGATGAATTAACTGTACAACAGTTAATTTTCGACGTGGACCTTCAAAATTGCGTACTAAAGTTTTTTGATTCAAAACCACCTATATTTTACAAACACGGGATCAACCTTTTGCCTACTAAAGGTACTTGAGTTAGACATTATTACGATTCATCCGTTTAGTCTTATATGACATATATGACAATAAAAAATCAGTTCAAAAGCGTCCTGTTATTTACCCGACAACCCAATACAATGGACTTGTTTAACATGAATCGATATTTATTTTGAAAGCGTTGCAAAACGTATACACTCTAGTGAAATTTAAATGAAACTGAGAATGGATCCGTTTTCTTTTACGTACTTTGTGCTTAAAAGAGATGCAGATTTTCTAGAAACACCCAGCTGTTGTTATTGTAATGCAGCGGAGAAAACGTATTCACACATGTACATATAATAGAATAAATACTATACATATTGCCAGTACACTTTTCCGTTGTTCTATACCTGCTTATACTTGTTCTTCTCACCAAGCAGACAGAGCGCGTTCTGTGCCCAGAGGGCACCCGTGCATCACTGCGCAGGTGACAGTCGGCGATTATTCAAACACGTTGCTTTTCATTTCGCATGTTCACGAGTGTTCGATCATTGTGCGAGCTCGGCAGAAGAAGGAAGCAAATTAAATTTAGATCTTTAATTAAAGTGGCTTAAGACCCTTACCGACTTAAATTAAAATGTTGACATACTATAGAATACAGACAAAGTCAGTAAACAATAACGTCATGTTCTAAAGCATTTGGTCTCCGTTGTTAGCAACAACTTGCTTTCCTTAACATCCACTATTGTTTGGGTTACATACATATGCTGATTTGTTAGAAATATTGTAGTTTAAGTGTAAGTTTAAGTGAGACTTGACTCGTTCAAACCATTATCATGACTAATGATTTTATAAACTTCTGGGTTAACCAGCAGTAAATTCACTAATAAATGCTAGTTCATGAGCAACTGTTCCTAGTGCGCATACTATTTAAGTCATATTCCTGTTGGTAATCTTTAAAGCTTCTTCAGAATGCGTCATTTTGCATTGCGCGCTGATGAGCTGAGAATCAGGTTATTGCCATGCGCCTCCCAATCGCGGTAATCCGCTGACGCCAAAACTTGAAATTTACCTAAAGTATAAATACCGATACACACGTACCGGACATTCAGAATTCATCAGATTCTTGAAATTATGTAATCGCTATTATTGATGAAGTAATAATATTTGCATTTTCCTTAGTTCTAGGTAACACCCCGAAACATGGTTCGACTTAAACGACAGATATTTATTATGCTGTCATTTTTATATGCGGTTTACGGTAGGCTGCACCTAGTTAATTAAAACAGTTGATATTATCATTAGGGATGAAACTTTCGAATGTCGTGGAACTTGCGTGTAACAGAAACCCAAAGTTAAAAATGTGCACATCAGTAACATCTGCCAGTGCGCTAGCAGACAGCACATCGGAAGAGAGAAATACCCAAACGATCCCACAAAATGTCACGGCAGCCCAATATCTTCATCTCCGAGCATTAGCTGCTCAAATTGCTAAAGTGCCAGGAAATCCCTTTGTTGATCAGGTTCGAATGGACCAAGACTTGGTGAGTTCAGTTTATTATTTTTGAACAAAAAGTATAGGAATTTTTCTAGTTCATCGTATTTGGTAAAATATATATAGATTTGATTTCTAATTTTAGGTTGAGTTCGCCGAGGAAGATGAAGATGACAAAGGTTTTATAAATAATCAACACAAAGGCGGTGGCTCATTTGTTAGATCCATTGACAACGCCGATGCTGGATCCAGAGTTGACGAATACTGTAACAAGTATCAGGAAAATTACAGATATTACTGTCAAGGCGATCCAGATAGACCAGCAAGGCTGCGTGACATTCTATACAAGTTCTGCCCGTCCTATGAAACTAATTGTCCCGAAAAAGCGAGCCAAGCGTAACGTTTATTTAGCCAGCGAAGATAACCTGCGCTCGATATTTTAGATCCGATGAATCGCCTTCTTCAGTGGGGAAGCCAAATAACCCGTTTAGCTCGTCATCGCAGCGCTCGATCCAATCGCAACAACCAGATGGGTTCCCTGACGTCACCAGCGCGCCGGTTAGTTACATAGCTACTGAAAGTAATTATCATATAAGTTTACAATATCGGCACAATATCAGTACAATATCGGCACAAATTTCATTGTCATCGGTTTAGAAGAAATTTGCTGTTCCATGCACTCCCGACTGCGACATTCGAGTACACCGACACTGCACGGCAGAGTGTAAATGTGATTTCATCTATCCCGTCGTTCAAAAATTCTGCAATCCACCACCAATTCCACTATTTCTGAGCACTTGCCGTTTGTGGTACAACGGTTGTCCAAAATACGAGCAATACCATTATGCATCACAGTTCATCTATTCTAAGGCTGAAAAAGGAAAAGTTGTTTGTAAGTTAATCAAATATAGCTTCCATAAACGTTTTTCTTCTAGCTGGAACTGTAAGACCGGCAAATGGTGCACCTCCGCCAGTGGGGCCAGGAGGTTTCGGCGGGCCTGGAGTTCCTGGATTTGGAGGCTTTGGTGGAGCGCCACTCGCCCGCTCCCGAGCGGCAGGAGCAACCTCAAAACCTGAGAACGGTGAAGATATTGCACATAATTCCAAATCTGACAACAGTTTCTTATCTACGTGGAGAAGACCCAATCTACGCTCACAAACTGTATCTGCTCTTGACTCTAGAGCATCTCAGAAACACAGCAGGGCTCGTGCAGCTGCAGCATCTTCACTCAATGAAGATTATCCGTTAGCGGAAGAATTCACTGCGCAAGGCGGTTCGGTGTCTCATGCCACACAGCGGCCTAGAGCTCTTCAGGGCAATTTTCCAGTCGTTGACCCGGGCCAAGCGGGCGGATTTCATCAGTTTGATGGTTTAACTGACACTCAAGGCGTTTTACATAGACCAAGGTCTCGGTCACCGTTTACTAAGCCAGGTAAGAACGCAATTGAAGCAATGCAAATGACTATTGGGAATTTAAGGTCTATGGGAACCAAATCCCGACAACCCCCATAACCGTGATCATGCCAACAAGTGGTACTACCACCCAGATTCAGTTACCGCTGATTGGCTCAATGGGCAGGTCAACTGGGGAAGGCACTGGGCCGTTCCTGCTGCAGGCGTCGGTGGAACTGACGGATACAGCACTCTCCATTTCCCAACCATCGGAACGTTCCTCAACATTGCCGACGATTACGATTAGATATAGCGGAAGTTAACTTGTCTGTACATAATGTCGAAAGTTGTCTGTTGTTCATAGTACAAGAAATTTTTTGAAATAATTAAGCGTACTGACAGAAAATGGGCATCTTCTTTGATATTATCCAAATTGCTGTGTGTGACAAAGTTAAAAATGACAGTAGTGCGGCCAACAGTCCGCTGATCATATCTCAAAAGTATCATTCTATAGCTTAAGGAAATAGAGGATTGGCAAGGGTCCATGAGAGCATTTCTTTCTAGAAACACAAAAGTTTAGAATGAGGCTTAAAATGTGTGTAATATATAAAAATGTAAAATGAAGTTCATCATCTAAGCAATTATTTTAATTTTTTATGTATGTAAATATTCGTGCTGAACGTTGCCATGTACCTGCAGCTTAAAAATTGCTAGGCAACATCTTTTCGGTCCATAGTTACACGATGTCTTCTTCCTCCCTTTAAAGTCAATACTATACGACATTGGCTAAATTTGTGTGCTTATTTCTGCTTTCGTTGCATTCAGTCGTTTTATGTTTTATTGACCACAAATCACGAAGCTCTGTGCAGTCGCTTATATTGGCATTTGTGATCTATAGGACCGGTCATCGTCGCTAGATTATCGTGATTCCGAATATCTGGTTCCGAACTTCGTTATGTCTCTCTTCCTGTAGCGGTATTCACGCAGTCACTCAGTCTGGTATAATGGGCGGTCACCGTCATTATATTTCGTCAGCGACAATGGTGCACGCAGGACAGTTTGAGTTCAGTTTAATTACTTGTCTCATCCTCGTCTCTTGCTCCGACCAATTCTGTTCCGGGGTGTACGATCACAAGCACAAAATAACATTAAGGGCAACTGTTGTGTTGTTTCGTTTCGTATACTGCTAAATTTATTTTATTAATAGTACATAACCATCTACCATTTTTTTCAGGTTATATTTTCGTAAGTTGTTCCTCGATCTCTCCACTTTTCGAAATGTTCACTAGACATTTGCTCTTCATTGCTGCTGTCAGCGCAGCTCTGGGCTGCGCTCCTCCTGGATTTATCACAAGTCAAGATCCCGGTAAGCATTTTGCATTTTCCAATGGTAGCTTCTTTTCAAAGAATGCGTTCTATTTTGGAATGGTGGTAGAAAAGGTGTGACAGAAATTATGATTCGAGTTTTCTTATCATACACGAAATATGGGTGGCGGTGGCGTCCCGGCACGAAAGGGTACAGCTGTGGGTCCTGGCACGAAATGTGAGTGTGTTGAGTGTTTGGGTTCCGATAACGTGATTGTCATACGTTTATGTTCAGAAATCTGCATGTTTTCAGAAATCCTTCAATTTCTCAGTTCATTTCATTTATTTAACAAAATCAATACATATTGTACGATGTTTAAAGCGTTCCATATAACCGTTGTTTGATCATCTCTCGTCATCTTACATGTATGACATTGAATCTCTTACCTTATATTTGCATATTCGTTGAGGATTCCATTTGTACCCAACATTCAACCATACGGTCCGTCATCATAGCATCAATGCGCCTTTTATTGAGACTAAGGGTCAACTAGGTCAGCGCAATTATTGGTTAACCGTGCGCGAATTTTCACTGGAAGTTATTTGGTGCAGAAATGCGGTGATTATGAAATAGAATTTCCTCTGCGTTCGAGTTATTATTTTTATTGACATGCTAATGTCGCATGATATGCAGCAATACCTATTTTTAGCATTTGTCAACGCTCGATGCTCGGATCTCATTCTCTATCCAGTGAGCGCAGTTGACCAAAGCGACCAATACCGCTTCGATTATAGTGATGTGAGCTTCGGAAATACACATAGTCAGGGTGCAACTGTTGCGATTACCTGCACTACTGGAGGACAACCAGCTACAGTTGAAGGATATGATCAGGTAATACCCATTTCCATTAAATTGAGATATATATAAGCGTCGTGTTGTATAGCAGCGCACATCAATTGCAGCTTCCCCTAGTCTCCTGGCTACTTGTACTAACGTCGGCGGCTCACAGTACACATGGACTATCGTTGGACGAATCCTGCAATTTGTTGATTGTCGATTTTGAATAATGATATCGCTTCCATTTTTATGTAATTAATGTCAATTGAACGGTCGAAATTTGCTTATATAATGTTATCAATTGTCTAAATTACTGCCAAACAGATTTTGTTGTGTGTACTTGTCTTTATTTTTACTTTAAATTCTTAGAAGATGAAAATAAAGTACGCGTTATCGTGATAGTACGTGTTAACCGATAACACAAGCTGGAACTCTCCATAAGCTAACTTCTTCCACCTTCATTTATCAGGTAGAATCAGAGCCTGTGAAATTCGATCAGAAAAAAGCAGATTGTCCGATGTAGGTATCATTGGCACAGAGTTAATACAGTCCGTTATTAGCAATTCTTTTAAAATGAATGCCATCACCGCTACAAACCTTGTTAAATTCAGGATAACGATATATTATTCGTTTGCTCTGATGGAGGAAAATCCAAAACTGATGTTTGCGACAACATTTTCATAAGACCTCAGACCGCGCGATAAAGTCACAAAGGACGAGCATGCGGATATTTTACTGAATAGAAAGAACGGAACGGTGCAAATAGTTATGGCGTATTATAAAGTACGAATCCCATAAATAAATGTTAAATGTTAAACAACTAACGAGAAATTAAATCTTGACGGAAGACTCAATACGTATCGGCATTATCTTTAAAATTTGCAATTTTGTTTGTTGTTTGTCCAAGGAAATTACTCACTAAAGCAAGTGCTACAAAGCCTTATACGCATTGCATGTTTGCTTTCGTTAACAAACATAACATAGTCATCGGAAAGTCATTGTTTACTACGTGGCGCGTTGTCGTCTCGCGGCAAATTGTTTGACGGTTGCGTTGCATTGGTGAGAATGTCCTCTGGATTTGTACGTGCATTGCCCCCTGCATGCCTTGCGATAGTAATTAAATTAATGTATAGTTATTATGTAACTACGTGCCGTTTTTGTCTCTAGTAGACAGTCCAGTTGTACGTTTAGAAAATTAAATCTTTAGTGACTCGATTCCTGCCGACATACGCTTTCAAAGAGATGATGAAATTAATGCTCTTGGAACTTGGCATCATTACCTTTGCTGCAGCGTATACGCAGTATTCTGTATTTATTCCAAAGATTATTGTTGAAAATTGTAATTGCACCGATGTGAGTTCATTCCAAATCAGTCCTTCAATAGCGACGTCTGCAATCGATGACGATAACTGCTATCCAGTCAGCAAAAATGAAAATTCAACTCATGCGAGTCATGTTTTAATCATTGTACAGGTAAGAATCTGAAAGATAGAGATCGTAGACTTGTTAAGGCGCCACCACATGTCATTACCGATAGCGGAATGGAAAGTGGGTATGAAGTAACGTTGATTCTGCACACGCGCCATCGAACGTTTCGCGGAAAATTTCAGCTGGAAAAAGGAGCTGAGCTTATGGAGCAAGTAGTTAACATGACCGATTTAAACAAGAGCTCAAAAGCGGTTCAGCGAGTGAAAGTATCTGGCCTGATCGATACCACCGTCGTCCAAGAAGGTCAATTTATATTAGCCGTTTCCATCATTGAGGTAAATTCTTCATAATTTATAAATAATTAATCAGTAACATAGTCGATACTAATCCTTGGTACGCTCCTCGTTTTTTGCACAATTCGATTTGGAGTTCCGATCTACAGAAGGTGGCAAGAGCATCACCAATTCGAACACCGAAACCTTCACAGTGACAACGATCACACTGCAACGCTGTATCCCGCACAATGAATAATACATCCAATTGTTGCTCTGACAATGAGGTCTTCTATGTTATTTAAGCGTAGTGCATTGAAAACTGAGCACCTTTTTAACCAACGAATAAAAGCCGATTTTCATTACGTGTTTCTTTCGGCGTGTTTGTGAGGGCGTTGGTGACCAGTCCACTCAATTTCGCGTTAAAACTACCTGCGGCCAGATGATACATCGGGGGTTAATATGTGTCATCGGGCTGCATTGATATCTATCTACGCCACTGTATTTTCCGCATGGAATTTTAACCACACTGAGAAGTGGCTATTATCAGAATCGTGTTTACTTCTGCGCCTAATGTATCTTCAAGCGATATTTTCCCGCTTCAAATTTTTGGCAAACCAACTTGCAAACGTTTCTATGAACGTTGGACCCTCATCATAAACATGCTTGGTGTACGCAATCATTTGCTGAACCATTCTTCTCCAGCCGGAAGCAGTGCAACATTGAAGGATGTTAACGAAATTTACGCAATGGATCTTCAATATCTGTACGTCTATAATCTGATAATCTGCATGTCTGTGCAAACGTTAACCGCAATTTGCAATGCGTGTTGCCTTTTTACAAGTAACGTTCGACATTGCGGCCGAACGTGCGATATTTATTATCTCATCTGTGTATCGAAATCGATGGAAGTCTGTGCTACCACCATTTTCAGCTGAATTGGCGAAAGATCAGCTGTGTTGTTTTTATATCGTTCTGTTCACTGTGGGACAGCGACTAAATATCTTCCCTGCCAGTTCGTGAATATATCTTCCTATATATCTTCCCTGCCAGGCTTGAGGAACTTTCACGCGCTGTGATTTCGAAGATACTCATTTTATCAGTCCGCAACGATTACAGCGAAATCGCGCTTTCATTATATATTACGTTAATCAGGAGAAATTTTAGCGTTTCGATTCAAATGTCAGAGAATTGGCGGAAGCTTCAAAACGTTAGTTCACTAATTGCTTAAATGTATATTATTTAAGAACACGATGTTGTAGGAGTTGGCTACCGCTTCAAACGTAGGCAAAGCGCTGCACAGAACAAAAGCTACTACACAGAAGAAAAAGAAAGCGGATGCGAGAAACTTTCCGAACAAATGGAAGCAACAGAAAGAGCGAATAATTGAAGCGAAGAAGCACGTGAACCAAGAAGCTGTTCGGTAAATTGCTGGTTGTCGCTTATCTGCTACGCTCTTGTATTTAGTACCGTTGACGCTATCGATACTTTGAAGAAAGGGAAGAAGTTTCTCTTAGGGTTAGATTGTGAATATGTAGGAGCTGGACCCGATGGAAAGATTGATATACTAGCTCGTGTTTCTATTGTGGATGAGGAAGGAAACTGTGTGTATGACAAATACGTGGCACCCACTCAAGAAGTTACAGATTATCGAACAGATGTAAGCGGTGTGCGAGCATCAGATCTCGTTAAAGGTTGGCTTTTGTCGATTTCATTCTAATATTCGAGTTTTGCATTGTACAGGCATTCCCTTTGACAACGTTCGATCTGAAGTGAGTGACATAATACAAGGAAACATCGTTGTCGGACATGCTCTTCACAATGACTTCCGCGTTGGTTTACGTCAATATCAATACAATTCACATGCTGTGTTTTTAGGTTTTGCAACTCAATCATCCCAAGAGCAAAATTCGAGATACTTCGAAATACCGACTTATACAAAAAAAGTGCAATGTTCCAGGCCGATCGCCGTCACTGAAGGCTATCGCTCAGATGCTGCTGGGCCTGAGTATTCAATCTGGAGAGCATTCGTCTGTAAGTTGCTAGTTCCATGTTTCTCCGTGTCTTCTGCGAAGCTGTCTGTTTGCAGCAAGATTAGGGACCGTATTTTGTTACTCTACCTGGAGATCAGTGTCGCATTTTTTCCGCTTATTCCTATGTAATCATCGTTTACATTCATGTTTTTGTACATTTGATGACTAAAAAATTTAGGTGGAAGACGCTAAAGTAGCCATGGCCGCTTATCGCATGTTCAAGAACCCATGGGAGCAAATGGTGCGACAGAAATATCGAGAATGAATTTTTTATTGTTCTCAGAGATACTTTGTTGATTCCAGTTTTGTGTTATTGTGTTGTTATAGTTGTTATTGTTATGAAATGATGCCGAATTTTTCAAAATTTCTTGCCATTACGGTGAGATGTATTTCTACAGTTCCCATGGCTAGTGTCTGCAGGCGCATGCGGTCTTCTGACGGCTCAGTCGTGCATAATGATTGCAGTTGAAGGCCTCCTCCTAGAAATCGATGTGTTAGTTCCTCGGTGAAGCCTCCCTTCGGTCGCCATGTATAACAGATGAGCTATAGTTAATGTATCATCGTTTGTATCCATTATTACGGGTTTACGTACTGTGTGTTCTCCTGGAGCTGTTGGGATGTAGGCTGTGCCATATCCGTAGGGTTCTTGTCTTCCATAATCATCATAGTGCCATATTTCAATGTTTAAGTGCGGCCAACCTGAAAAATCAGTCCGTTCACATGCCTCCATAATGAAATAGTAAATACGTTTCTCCTATTTTATGTTGTACATTACGACCACTCTTACCATGCATAGTTTTAGTAGTTAAATGGAAATCAAGTGGATGTGAAAAGTACGCATCTTGAAGGCTGGATATATCCGTTTGCGTCTGGCCTTCAGTTTCTCCTTGTACGACTTTCCATCCTCCTCCTAAATGCACTGTAAAGCTGAATGCCGGTTCACCTCAAAATCATGTTGCTTCGGTCAGTCGACTCGCGAGACAAAAAAAATCGACATCACAGCTGTAAATTATAAACATGAATTATCTTACCGAGATGGACATTCCAACGAATAAAAAGGCGAGCTTCCGGATATCCAGCGCCCTTCTCTATGCGGCCAATGACATGGAGCTCAGCCATGCTATAGGCTATTTCAGGTAGAATGTTGATGTGCGCGTCCGCACACATGGAAGACTCACCAAACGTTCCCCATGGCAACGCTTCTTATACGCTTCAATACTCTACAGCAATGGAGAGTTCGCCATTAGGCAGCAACAAATGTGGTCATCAGAATACGTATGCCGTTAATTTTCGATGGCAGTGTATTTATCAGCGATACCAACGGACCAGTGGCCCGGGGCAGGACGACCTGTATTGATTCTCAAACAATTTGATTTTGAAGTCCGAGCCAGCCATGGTCAGTAATTTGTCCAGTGATTATGATTTTGAATGTTGAGGCTTCTGCCCTTGAATCCGGCGGCCAGAAGACTTTTGATGCGATGAGAAGTGTTGAGGGTTTTCTGGTGACCGGATTCAGAAGCGATATTCGAAAGCCCAAATGAGTTTTAAATTGATTTTCTGAAATGCTTTTCGAATTATGGGCTGGGCCGAACATTCAAATTACGGATCATCATCACATCACTAAATACTACAGGTTCTTTGGTCTGAAACTTTATATGTACACATTGGCGAAATTATTTTTGTCGTTTTAATTGTTTTATTGTTTATTGGTCAGATGGCTGCCTTTCTATAACATGGGTGGCAGCTATAAATCTTCGACAACAACAGAGCCGAAATCCGCCGCTAGTCGAGAGATAGGCAAAGCTGTGATTTCCTCATGATTGTCTCTAATGGGCCTATACTGAACGGCTACTTCAGGTGAAGATGATTGCACCACAGGATTCAGTGATAAATTTCTGTTTTGTTTCGATTCGAGAGCCAATTTCTGGTACGTTTCCCTTTCCCATGCTACTTTCACGGCTCTGCGAACTACGACGAAGCTATTTTCACTTGAAGTGTCGAAATCGTCCTTCCTGCGTTCAGCCGTAATTGCTCTCCTGTTGGTAATAGGTTGATCTGTGTTTACCACGAAGGTTGGATGATGACTAAATTTCACACTCGGTGAACTGCTAAAACAAGTTAAAATGTCTTATTAAGCAATAAAAAAAATAGTAAAAAGCTTATCAGTCTTTCTGCGGTTTGTGTCTTTCTGTGGTTTCCAAATGGACTCGAGGCCGAGCTTTTGATGAACCTTTCCAAGTTGAGCCCGGCCTGCGCTCGCTGGATTTACCAGTCCGGTAAATTTTAGTACCGTGGCGAAGCGAGCACGAAGCCGAGTTCAACCAGTTAGAAAATTATGGAAGATGGGACACAAGACCTTTTACCAATCTTTATATCGTTGCCATATTTTCCAAATTGTGACTAGGGATTTTTCGGCGTTGAGCCAAGTGATTTTTCCAAATAATTAAAGACCTTAATAGTTTAATCCAAATAAATAAATAAAAATAGCTACCTTCCACACCGGAAATCAGCCTCGGAACAGTGTGCGATTATTTGGAGTCTCGGACTTGCTTCTTCAGTCATGCAGCTGCTTTTTTCCGGTTCTGCCTTTACAACTAGTGGGCCATGTATTAGCTAAAACGCGCAGCTACTTCAGTAAATGCAATTCGCTTACATTTTCAAGTTTTTTCTGATAGTTACAAGATTCAGAAAAAACAGCAGGTGTGTTTCTGAGGGAGCGAACAGGATAAGAGCAAGATGCACCATAGGATTTTTGGCTTGATTTCAATGGAGGGCTTATATAAGAAGCCGTTCCAGCGTCGCTTTCAATGTATGTAGATTCTGTAGCGCGGCTCTCGCAACTGTGAATAATTCTTTGTTCTATGAACTGGAAGTCGGTTTCATTTGGTTTTGGCCGACTGTATGCTGAGCATGTTTTTAAGTATCCAACCTGTATAAGAGAGAGTCAGAGTAATTAGTAGGGCAATCTTACAAGGATGGTGTTAACATTCGATGACTTCCGTGACATGCGCCTTCTTACGATTTCAGCAACTGCATCACTTGTTAATCGTTTTGACATCTTCGTATTTTTTGCAGCTGCAAAACCAATTTATTCGTTCATCTTTATGTTAATGCGTTCTTTTCTCAACTTTCAAAATGCATGAAAAGTTACATGTAAAAATTGAATACGTGATATTAGTCAGACGAAAATAAGATACTTACTGTTGTTGAAGTGTGACTTGACACGAATTCGATCAACAATAACGGTGTCACTGTTGGAGCTTGTCGTGCAACCCATTTGCTCCATTGAAAATGGGCAGTTAACGCCCGTTTAATGAAGATTGGCAATAATCATACAAATAGGAAATTGATAACAATCATCTAAAATGTTACATGCATGGAGAAATGGGACGAATATGTATGTATAATTGATTATGCACAAGGAACAAGAGGCATGTGCAATCTTAACATCCACGTGAGAAGAAGACATGAATGTGACGAAAGCATCAGGAGGATAAACTAAAAGTCTTCGGCCTGTGCGCTCAAGCAAGATGTAATTAAAATAATTAAAAAATCAGTTGGGGGTCTTATGGGAGATGTTCCAGAATGTTACGCATATGTGGGAAGACGAAATGAAGGATGGATCTGATTGTCGTGCACCGCCAATCCTTTATAATCCTTATAACGATAATTTGTCGACGTGCAATGTTTTCGGGACATTGCCGAAGATCGAAGACCACTACGCCATGACTAATAGGTAAAAACGCTCCAAGTTAGATCTCTTTTTTAGATAATGAGTACTTAAGCGTGGGCGGGCTGAAAGTACGAAATATTTTATTCCCTTTTGGACAATACACTTTCTCCACGCAAGATATTCCTCGCACGAAATTTTTTTCCGAGAGCGCGTATGTTTGAAGTCAGAAAAATAATGTTTGAAGTCAGAAACCTTCCCGATAAAACTTTGGCTTCAACTTTTACCTTTCCCGGTTAAGTTACAGGATAAATTGGGAAACCATCATACTTGCGAAGCTCCGTCAATTTGTTTAGAAAAAGTCATTGTTCTAAATTTCAACCGTTGAAATTGAGGGCAGTGACACAAATTCTTATTTCCCGACAATAAACATAGGACCTGCTCTCCATAATGTAAACCACTTAAACATTCCCTTAACAGTGAGTGAAACTTTTGGCTTACGAAGACCTAAGAAAAGCGTTTCAGAAGAATATTTGGCGCAGAGAATATCTTGTGCGGAGAACATGTCGTGGAATCGATACGAGACTTAAATGCATTTAAAACATCTGCACTCTCCATACATCATGCGACAGTGATAGTGTTCATACCTGGTACAAGAAAAGCGACCTGGGAGGCTTCCGACAAGCAGAAAGCACCATTGCACCACGTACAGTACCCCCTACTATTGTAGGTAATGAATAAACAGAGCATTCCGGCGAAATGGTAAATGATTTAATGAAAATGTCACAGACAATATATCTGACAGTACGCATGGTGGGCGATGTGTCCTATGTATACACAATTAAATAAATTTGATTAAACCGTAGTTACAGCGACTTGTATATTATGAACAGCAAACAGATCATCATGAAGACAGCAATAATTAGTAGAAGTAAGCGATTTTGGATAACCCTGAAATGATGCACATAAATGGATACATAAAAAGTGTGGCGGTGAAATATTATGGAATAAAAACGTCGAATTTTTAGAGAAATCTAGTCCCATGAATATTTAACCATTTACTAAAAAGCAGCTTTTAAATAAGTTACTTGAACGGTGTGCTATTTTGTCATATATTTTTTATAGCATTTCCTGCTGTGAATCATACTGAGGTCGATTCATTTCAAGAATATACTAAACTAACTCACCTTCGGATCATCTGTGACAAAAGCTTGTTGCTGCGTGTTAAGTCTGCATCAGCTTCACGCATACGATCTCGAGCTCGGCTTATTGTTTCTCTTTGAGAACTAAGATTACCCAAAATGTCATTCCCCACTTGTTCCGTTTCGACGACCATACGGTAAGTGTCTTGAATTTTTCTTGATGTTCGTGCAAGTGATTCAGTGTTTTGAATTAACTGGTCTTGCTAAAACATTAACAGTTTTGTAGGTTACGCCCGAGTTCACCTGATCAATATTGATGCTTTCATCTAGGCTGAGCAGATCGGATCGGTCATCGTGTGATCGTAGTCGTTCCATGACGCGTTGCAACTCTATTTCCAGCTGTCTTTTATCATTTCTGTAACTTTTAACACGTGTGTCATATTTTGTTCTTTCCTGGCTAAATCAACAGTATTGTATTCTTGCAAGAAAACTTAGGTGATACCTTCCAGTAGGCAACTCATGGACGCTCAGCTCCATTTGCTCCAGCAAGTCAGAAACGTCTGCCAATAGTCGCTGGATTTCTCGCATTCCATTCATGTGTTCCGAGCGGCTAACCGATTGCAGCCTTCCTATCTTCGCAGTTATATCCGCAGTGTTCACCGAATACTGTTGCTCGAATTGAATTAGCAAAGACACGGCCGGTGTTGGCGTCATGGTCATTATTCACTATAATATGTTATAAGACTCGAGAGAAATGTTTTGAATAGAAAGCCCTCGAGCATACACACTTTCCAAATACAGCAAACAACGAATTTTTACGAAGGAAGGAAACGGCTACTGCAATGCTACATTCATTCACTGTTTGTGTTGTTCATGTTCTGTTTGAATAGTTGTATCTGTTGTCATAATTAGCAAAAAGTCAATAGCTTAGTAAATAGCTAAAACCTCCACATTTCGTGTTCTAACTGCAAATCTATATCATCCTGTACATAAATGAAGGACAATAATCGATGTACCTTTTTTTCTCATGCAGTCTTTGCAACGCGTTGTTACAGGGATCATCGCGGTGCAACACGGTGTTGTGTGTTAGTAGGCATACTAAAAAGGTGTCAAATCGACATTTATGTAGTAATCCCAGAATTGACCAAAAAATAAACAATATAATTTGCGAAAAGTAATTACATATTTATGATGACCGTTAGTGGGGTGTTTATGCGAAATCTAATTTATCTCTTTTTGGATTTTAGATTAGTTGTAAGCTTTATCTATACACGATGTGGAATAGTAACAACCTAGTCGTACAGCTAAAATAGAGCGCACTCGGAAGTTGTTGAAGTAGCACATGCAGCATCTAAGGTGTCGACTCGGATCAGGTAGAGACGGACCGAGTAGACTCCACAACCCCAGATGTTGGCGTATCGACTCACTGGTTAGAATTCTAGGTAGTCGGGTAGGAGACTCGACAATTGGAGTCATTGACTCATCGGGATTAGTGATTGCGCCACAATGCCGCTTAAATTTGAAGCGAACATCGCCATTTCAAAGTCACACAGCAGATTTCAATCATAGAATTTTCGGAACAATTAATCAGCCTTGTGTGGCTATTGAACGTAATTCCTTATTGACCGCATGTTTCCGAGTGATAATTGCTATTAAAATAGAGGACCCGCACATATGCATGCTCAATGGCCTGCTCCAACACTGATAAAAAAAATTGAGGTGCTACAGCAGCGGTTTCTTTGAAATTCATGACTATCGTTTCAAGATGCTGGGAATATTCTACCGTTCGGATTTCAATTTCTTATTATCACGTTATAGTCGGTGCAAAACTATTCTTCCAGTACTCCTGCCCGG
>AZBX01001530.1:0-12223 GCA_000757755.1 Steinernema glaseri
CGGATCCGAGGGGGACAGTTCACGTACCCCCCTCGTCAGTGGAACCAAGTTTGGCCGAGTGCGTTTCTTGCGGACATGGTTCACACTGTTTGTATTCACCGAAGACGATAAAGTCATGTTCCACGCGAGCAGACAGTTTGACGAGAACACAAGCCACATCTCCCTCTTCTGCCCGCAGATAATCTTTGACGAATCTCGTTGATTCCGTTTTCACTGTGCACTTGGCGTTCGTCGATTCCACCCTAGTAGAACCGGAGCGAATCGTGGTTCACGATTGAGGAGATAGGCTTTTCGGCCCTTGCATTGAGCAACTGGAGCATGTACTGGAACATTTGTGAAGTGGGGTGTGTCCACACGTGTGTCCAGGGGAGACGGTAGTCCCACGTTGTTTGTTCGCTATGTAAGCAGAATAACAGTCGATTTGTTGGATGCACATGAGGTTTGAGTAAAAGATGAGTGAGCGGTCGTTATTTTATTGTTTCCTGTTAAAAAACACATGTGTGCACATGTTATTCACTCGTTTAATGAAGTCCGGGGCCTCTTCACAGCCACGGGCTTTGTTGATTAATTGTCATGTATGCATTTTATCAAGTTTCCAATATGCAAATATAGCGTGCATGCAATTTCGTCGAATTATGACGTGCCACAGCTCTTAACATATTTGAGACGTACTTTTGAGCAGAGTTTAGTTACTGTTCCGAGAGAGTTTAGAAACGTTTAAGTTTATTGAAAAAAAGTGGAGGGGGTTGGCTCTTCGGGATTCATTCTAAATCCATCCCTCTTAAGTATATGTCCAAAAGCATAATTTACTGTGCAGCGGATCTTCCGCGTCCAAACGCTAGTTAAATGTCATGAAATCGTAGGCCGTAATATGCTGCACAATTAGGCAACCTCAGCAATTATTATACACTCATAATAATTTTGAATCCCAGCTCTTCGTATGCCTACGATATATTTAAGGGAGTAAATAAGTCCGTAGTGCTGTTCGTAACGCCATGGCCAGTGGTTCATGATAATAATTTGGAACGTCTCTTAAATCATTCGGTGGCACAAATTCGGAGGACTCCGGCGACTGGTGATTATTCCTTGGAGGAATGGAGTTGGGTGCGGCGGCAGGGTATCGGCGGCTGCACGACAGACACGGAGAAGAAGGACGGAACGTTGTTGGCACACAGAAAAACAGCCTTTCACTGCATTTAAATGAAAAACATCAACAGCGAATCTTCAGCAATTAATTTCGTATCCGAATTGGGTAGTCGGCATAAAGGGTTAGCTGATTTATTGATGTGGATAACTCGTAGGAACGTGAACGGAAAGATCAAGAAGGAGAACCTCTGGAAAAACGGCTGAAGCACCCAAAATAAATTTTGAGTAAACCGTTAATTCTAAGAAGTTTGACTTCTTGCATGGCGGCACGGATAAAGGGGGACGGACTGCTGATGAACGACCATACCGGAACCGCCTTTTACGAACCTTTTTGCCATCATCAGCGTTTGGAGACGACAATTAAGTGAAGTTTTCCGAGTGGTGAGCACCCGTTTAAGGACCACCCCTCCGCGAGCGCGCGAGTTCATCAATTTGAATTCCCCGTTTTTTCTTTCTTTTTCAAGGGGAGGATATGTCTTATGGGGCCACGCCGCCTATAAAACGAAGGAACGCTCTTGCTTCGGACAATTTTATTTATAAAGCGTGTCTGCTGTACCGGGACTTCTCTGCTACCTTCTTGTACAGCTTATATGATAAACATCAAACATCAAAAGTAGTCAATGGTTTCTTTGAATAATCATTGTTCAGAAGTAAAAAATGTCGTAATGATTCTACCATAATTCAATTTTGTCTGTTTTGAATGTCCTATGGATTTTGGTTGAAAGTTCTGTTCGTGCTGGTATAATCTGAATAGAGTTAATCATTTTTCCGGTTTTGAAAAATTTAATCAAAGTATCAAAGCAAACAAACAGGAATTTTGCTATTTCATATGATTATTTGAATTCATTGTTATTATTTAAAAGTCATTTCAAAGAAAGCGTTCGGATACTCCACGTCTGGAGACAAGGGACACTTATTTTTACCACGGCTAACTATTATCATTGATTACCATGCAAAAAAGCAAATCAAATGTACCGGAAACCAATGAATTTTCGTATCTCCACAGAAAATATGCACATTACATCTTCGGCGTCAAAGTGCCCTTATAGAAGCCGTTACAGAGGATTTCTTCACTCTCCTGCGGACACAACTCAATGAAGCGTGGTCGAAAAACGGGCTAACGGAACATCTGTTCCAATTGTGTTTCAGCACTCGCGCGTACTGCAAGTGGGAGCTGAAAAAGAAAAGAAAGTTTCTTTGATATGAGAACAGATAATAGAGCAGTGAAGCGTGCGTCTCTCCAGCTGTTGTGCACTGAGCGGCGGGCGGCCCCGTTCTTTGCCGCATTGTCTGTTGTCTTCTCCCATGTTGTCTTTCCCTTGCATTCACACAAACAGCCAGATTTCCTTCCCCTGATATGTCCGTCTATCGCGTTTCAAAAATTCCGTCGATTCATATTCGATTAGTGAGCGCGGTTCTTGCGGTCTCCACCTCCTTGTTTCCCAGTCATATCCCTTCTATCGCAGTGTCCCCCGGTATATCCCTCCGAGGGAGGTGGTGTCAGCGCGGAAATGTTCTAGGTCGTGCTGCACTTTACAGATGTTTTCGATCAGTGTGACCATAAAGTCGTGGCTGAGAGGTTAAGCCACCGAGAGATCCCCTTATTTTTGAAATTTCCATTCAGTCGGTCGTTAACCACTTTTGACGACGTGCCTCCTCCCCCGGATCCGTCTCCCGTGTCATTATGTTGACTTTGTTACTCTATAGCTCACTGACAAATTAATCGTATTACACGGGTGCGCGCGCAGTTGTTTCGTCCCAATTTACATATTCTCATACCGCACCATCTGAGCTCTAGATCTCGGCAGAGGCGCATCTGTTGTCTTGAGCAGTGCCGTAATATGCGCGAATAGGGTCGGACGGACAGGCGGCGCACAAAATTTATTCAAAAGAGCGAAGTGTTGCTGTTGCGCTCATTGTGAGGGCAGAACCACCAACAGCTTCACAGCTACATGCACACACCATTTTGATGTATCGACTTGCGCTTTGTGACTCCCAAAGCGCATCGTTGTCGCTTTTCTTCTTCCACCACCAGATTGAGGGTGCAACGTCGGCGCCACGGGCACTTTGGCCCGAGCGAGGCACGCCGAGAGACAATGCGACCTATATCATCATAAACTGCACTCAGCATGACCTTTCGTGTGTTCTTTAGAAATCACTCGAAAGAAGCAGATCGCCTGCCACGCCGACACCGCTGATCGAGGAGATGCGTTATTGATGGCACCCAACTTGACACCTGTGCTGCGTTGTTGCTGTTGAACTCGACGCCTCGATCGCCGCTGCCTGTCCAAAGCCGAAGCAGGAAAAGTAGTATGTCTAGCGGCCGACATGAAGATCGACCACTTCGACGTTATTCTCAGCAAGGACTCCGGTCAGCACTACATAGGTGGTGAATGCGTTCAGGTTGGTCCCTTCCACTCTAGTCGTTGTCATGGTCGGCCCTTTAAGGGTAAAATCGAGGTAAACGTAACAGAGAAGGTGCAGATTTCCAGACTGTCCGTTCGGCTTCATGGACAGACGCAGACCAGCTGGAGGAACAAGAACAGTGACGTGGTCTACGAAAGTAAAGAGCTTGTTCTTAGCGAATATGCAGATTTGACTAGGTAAGGCATTTTCCGATACAAGCAACTTGGTTACGGTAGGAGGGTTGTCCTACTACAGAAAGCAGCTGAAAAGCTGGAGGCTTGTTCTCTAAAATATCGCACCTTTAATCTCGTGTGGAGCGAAGCAATGAGAACTGCTTATACGTTAATTACGACATATAAGATCTTTGAGATCTATTTCACTTTTCAAAGCTACTTTTCAAATACGCACACCTTTCCCAAGTACGGACGCTGCTACCGATCTATCCCACAACCAGGTCTACTTGCCTGAAACATTTTGGAACAAACTGATTAATAACTTTTCTTTCCGTTCCACTAATAGAATGTTAGGGCTCTAAACAATGTGGCAAATTCATCCAAAAGGATTCTAAGTAAAAGCTAAAATAAGCAACACTTCGGACTAGAAATATGTGTCTGACGAGGTAAATTCCTCTAATTCCGTTATTGATGACCCACCGTTCGCTTCGCTTAGTCTTTGGTCTTCGTACACCGAAGAAACGAGAAACCAATCCGGAAGATTTAGACCCGGCAGCAAACGATAATTCTTAACAGCCGCCCCTGCCTTTGGCTTCTTCCGCTTGTTGCGAACAGCTACTGTGGTTACAAAAAGCTGAATAATGAGTGGGCCATGGCTCAGTGAACGCCTTCGGCCTTTTTCCATCGGTAAATGATGAATGGTGCTCCAAATCAAGCCCTTTGTTCCTCATAGAAGAGCGTAAATCTGTTTACCTCGCGAACGGCGCTAGCCTAGGATACAAAAATAAACACATGTTCGGTTAGAGAGTGTGAGATATGCATAGTCAGACCTTCATGTTTTGGCAGGGTTGCTTCCTTTTTTCCAATTATCAGTTGCTTTAAAATGTGAGAGCATCACAACAACTAGGCATGTCAAGTCAACAGGTTGTTTAACGATCTTGATCAACGATTTAACTTTAACGATTGAATTTCTTTTGATCTCACACACCAACACGCACATTTCTAAGAGTACAAACACATCAGCATTCAATCCATCTGCACGAGATTGAATTTCCATTCTTTTCATTTTGGCGAGTTTTGCGTTTTATTGTGAGATTACAGACATGGAATTATTTAGGATGCAGGGAATTATAGTAATGAAAAATTTCGACAAAAATAAAAGGCGTACTTTGTTGCATTGTCGTTCAGTTTCCAATAGTAAAGAGCGAATTGAGATGGTGCCCTTGATACGATAATTGTATCTCAAATTCCTGTCATCATCTGTCATTCGTCATCACTGTAAACCCTCAAACGCGGTTTTTTGAAGTACCCATTCTGTTAAAAAAGTTAAGGTGTTTCTCAGTTTAAAGTGTGACCCTTATCTCATTGAATTATTGTTTAATTTCAGAGACTTATTCTTACACTGTGACGATGACTTTTATCTTTCTGAAGGATTTCACAACATTGCCTTTCAAATACCGGTATTAGCTCTCAGTGCGATCCAAAGAAATAAGATAGTTTTAGTTGCCTTTGGATGTCATATCGTCTATAGAGCGCGAAAATCACGGATGGGTACGATACACGTGTACAGCGGTGTTAGACATTCCCGAGAACGGAGCGAGTGAAATAGTAGCAGGTAACTTAATTTTCCTCCTTGTAAAAGACCGTATAAGAATTGTAGAAAAGAACTTTCAAGTTAACTCATTGCTCAATCTTGATGCCCCACACTTTCGCCAACCGGCCACCAGCAGGGAACAGGTGGAAGTGGTTGGCTGCTGCTGCCGACGACCACGAGGAAACGTCAGTGTCCAAATGACTGTAGCGGAGACTGGGCTGCTTCCAGGTGCGTTGCAGACACTTCTCACTCTGAAATTTGAAATCTCCCGGAAAAGATATCTCAGCCATTCTGTTTACAAGCCACTTCCTTTCCGTCTATCTCTTTCTATTTATTATTATATATTTTCAGGAGAAACAATACAGATCACTCTAGTAATTGAAAACGATCTGAAAAGAGGTAAAAGCAAAAAGCACAAAGAGTCACACGAATGTGTTCTACTCTCATTGTGCCAGCAACTGGATTTCCGTTCTCAGAACCGCTACGAGCTTCACCTCTTTGATCGGAAAGCACTGACGATAGCTGTTGAATCACATGTAATCATATTACAAAAAAATCCTGTACCTTATTAACATTTTAGGGAACGTGCAAGGCAACCCCAGGCAAAGGTCCCGAAACAAAGTTTGTCAACTTCAAAGTCCCGGAGGACCTGCCACCTACGTCCATCAAGGCGAACGGTCTGATCACTTGCAGCTACTTCTTCAAACTAGACATGGACCATTTCGATGTCATTGTGCCTGTTGTCATTGGAACCGTCAAAACCCCCGGCGTGGTGTAGATAAAGAGATCTAACAAGTCAATATTGGTCCATTGTGATGAGCAACCTGTGTTGGATTTATTCCGCAAAACTCATTTACATCACGAACAGAGCAAATGATAGAGGCGGATCATACACGCGCTAGCTTCTGTCTTGTTCGGGAATAACTGGCGACTAACATGTAAGTGTCACTTCAAGCCGTCTCCGTCAACAAAGACCTGCTTGAATACGGTAGCATTGTTGTAGACGCTTTTGATGTTCCTCTTGCGGTCGAAGGTTTTGAACACGTTTTGAGAAACCCCTATTCAACAAACTCATTGAGAACGTTTCTGTTGTACGAACATGCGATAAGATCTACTGATTTAGCCAAGAATGGACGCAATAGGGCAGATGCCGACGGGGATAGGGCTTCGGCTCAGAGGGAATAGGGCACAGGTCTAGAGTTCTCCGGTTTTTCCGTTCAACAGCCTAAAATGGGGTTGAGCCCAAGAAACAGGTTCATAGCCCGTTTGCATCCTGAAAGAAGACAAGCCCGAGCTCCGTTACTTAGCACAATTTATTATTAGATAGGTAGTTCCATAGACATACATACGCGCTGATGCAAACCCATCAAGAGTTTCCTTGTTGTCGGCATAGAACTGACGCCTGGAAGATCTCAGTACGTCCCTTCTAGCCATTCGTCGACGAATGAAGGTTTGTGATTATCTCCGTAGCGGTCAGCCATCTGTTCGGCACATGATCCTTGTTCCAGCCTTATCATAGCCATTTCAGTAATTCCATGAAAGTGGACAAAGGCAGCAATGATGACGCATGTGTGGAATAGTTGATGCGATTGGAACTGAACAGGCGATATTAGGAGAATAGCGAGCTCAATGTTACCCACCAAAATATCACATTTACCGGGGAAGCATCGTTCGGGAATGCGGAAAGCGTAAAGTGCGGCTCCGATTAGATACATGGCTCCCATTGCCAAAAGCCAATGAAGAGCACCTTGTTCGAATAGTATATTAAATCCATCAGTTATGTAGAAATGAAGGGCTGGTATTATACTACTGAGTCCCATGGCAACAAAGACGATCGCACGGAGAGGTCGAAATTTTGGCTCCGAAAACTTATCCCACAGTGACACGATCATAGCAGCTATGCCAAGAATTGTAATCATCGCCATGTAGATGAGCATAGGTAATCTTCGACAGTAGAATCCGTAATAAATCCATGGTATAAACGATCCTACGATTAATAAAGATATTCCTGTATAATCCAACCTGAAATGAACGCATAGCACGTTTTCTTCTCATTGGGCATGAAACATACTTGCTAAAAAGTTTCCCAACAGCGATAGAATGACACTGTACGGTGTGGAAGACAAAAGAACATCCGAGACATATGATAGCTCCGGCAAAGAAGGTGGAAAATATCACTTTGTCCAACCAATTGATAACAGTAGATGATCGTGTGAGAAACCACAGCGTCACCCCCATAAAGGCTATACAACCTGAAACGCATACTTTACGAACATCCACAAATCTGTAGAACTAACCGTACATGTGTGTCCAGATGTTACCCGTTTCAGTGTGTACAGTGAATATACTGTTAAAGCATGAGAAAAAGCTCGGTAGCGGTGGACGATGACCTGTTCTCAAAAATTCATTGTCTTGCAACCATTCCGGTAAAAATTCGAAATTCTGAGCCTTCCATTTTGCCTCATAGAGCTAAAGAAGTAGATACGGTGTATTTCTCAAGAAGTGCGATTACCTTTCGGACAATAGTGCGAGTTCCTTTACGCGCGCTGATCAAACCGGGAAAACACATGATTTCCGCTTCATTAATATCAACTTCCAATTCACAATCGTCTTCTTCAGCAGGCGGCAATGCGGCTTCATCAAACTCTGGCAAATCATGCACGCCTTTCTTCGGCTTGTACGGGTGTAGCCTATAGCGAACAATATGTCTACGCTGATTTGGATTTATCTAAAACACATTATTTAAGTCAGTTCTGAAAAAATACTACTTACATTTTCCTCGTCATCGTCGACTACAGCAAGAATCCGACGATCTTTGTGGCCGCTTGGCATTGACCATGCCCGTCTGTGTCCTTTTTTAAATGTTGTCGACGACAGTCCATGACCATTGTTCATAGAAGTGACTATCTCACAATCGGCTCCATTCTCTAAAATCAATCAGTTTAGTGTAAAAGTACAACTATGTAAATGTATAACTGAATCAGATGCGGAAACGGAGAAGACCTGTCAGTGTGGAATGTCAAATGCGAAAAATGGTGATGGTTAAGAAAGCTCACCTTCCATATTTCGACAACCCACACAAATCAACTATGAAAAGTAAAGATCGAGCTTATTGTTGAAGGCGTCCGCATGTGTAGATCACGACATACATTGATGCGAAACGCCCAGACGCCAAAAAAAGCTTATTTCGGAACAAAAAGAGCAGCGCCATTTAAGATTGAAACACAACAGGTTAATGGGGCTCAGTGACAGCGCGTTTAAAATTTGATGAAGAGCAAAACTCACGTTTCTCGGTGACTGTAAAACCTTCCCGCTGCAGATAGTGATTCACTTCTCGGACGGCGTCCGCTTCGGCCTCCGAATAGTCGTCGTCACTGCTGTCCGGCTGTCCCACCACCTGATTGATGTTTCGCACGACAATTTCAATCGGTTGTGGTTGCCTCTGAACCGGTGAGCTCTCTACGGTTTGCTCTTCCGCCAGCGGTAGGCCTGCTTCAATATCGATCTCCTCGGGCTTCACTGTCTTCTCAGATTCATCTTCTTCGCTAACTTGTTCATTCGCCGGCAGAAACTTTCCCGTCTCGTCATCTTCAGGAAGACGCAGCATCCTGTGCCGAGAGCCGATTTATTATGATGACTCCCGAAAGAACGCTCGCCGTCTGAAATTACCAATTAAAGCGGACTGTGAAATTGAAACAATCGATACAAAAACAGAGACAGAAGATAAGACGGAGCGCGATTGGCCGAAACGAAAACGGACGGATTCTTCCGTCGCCACGACCGCTGTTTGCGGACGTAGTCAGCTCGCCGCCGTCGTTGTCGCGGGGGAGCGAGGGCAGAACGGCGCTCGAAGATCAGCTGAGTGCGTGCATGTGTTCGCCTCCTTCCACCAGCGGCGGATGTAAAGACGTCGAAAACAGGCTGATGGAACGTGACGTGAGCAACTGTGTGCCAGACATGGGAGACATGGATATTCCTTATTTCGCGGGAAAATGCAATTCTGCGCCGCCGGAGAGAATTTCGAAAATGTGTTCATTGAGCGAGCTTAGAATTGTTTTTTTTTATGCTCAGATGGCAAAGACGCCCGTTTCTTTAACTAATTGCGTTACTGGAGAAATATCTACCGTGCACCCGCTACATGTCTCAAAATATTAATAGGAAATTATGCATTAAATGGAAGTTGGAAACCGTTTTTCTTTCCTCCATCAGCAGGAGTGACGGCTCCTACAGAGAAACATGGCAAATTGAACACGACTTTGTCGCAAATCAATAAATTATACTTCAAAGGAAACAGCAATCTGCGTTGAGGGATTCATAAAGAAATGCGATTTTATGTGGAAGTCGATCGATTAAAAATTTAACTCTGTACTAACTGACAGCTGCTCTAGATGCTAGTCGGTGAACAAAAAGGGGAGAGAGAAAAGGCACTGAGAAGTTAAATCGGAAGGCACAGTTCACTCGGAAAACGTGGATGGTGGACGCGAACGGAAAACACCGTGGAGGGCTTTGTGGCTAGTCTACGATGAGAATGTGAACTCCGACTTTCTATTGGCGGGAGGATAAATAAGCTGTGCGAGCTGTGGACGTGTAATACCAAAACTGGAGAAGTCAAGAGCTGCTTGACAAGCTTTACAACGAGAAGCTCTGATTATGCACGTTGGTACACTTAGGGATTGAAATTTGCAAAAAGTCGTCAAATTATGCATCTCGAATTATGTTGGCAAAAGATTCCTGGAATTCTAGCTTCTGCGCTCACTTGTTTTTTTGTGGGTCGTTAATTATGACTGGTCGAAGATCAGTCTGCTGATAACGCCTAACGGAACACAGTATCATTGACCGCATCAATTATTAATCCATCGATTTACATCTGTCACTCATTTTTCGTCTATTGGAACAAACTCTAATAGATTTAATTAATCGATTAACGGCTGCAAACGTGCATAAGGAAGATGTTTTCATGGAACTGGTCACATGCAATCTGTCGCTATCAAGCCGCTCCATCGATTATCAAATTAGTCCACCTCAGCGATGAGTGGCGCGTAGAGAATTGGGTATTGCATTCATTCTCACTTTCTCTGTTAGTAGTGATCGCGCATTGCTGTAAGCTTTCGAAGTGTGATTTCACATTCCAGATGGACTTAACTGGACTTAAAGAGAAGTTTGATCGAGATGGATTCGTTGTTATTGACAATGTTTTCACACCAGAGGAACTGGATGGTTTGAAAAAGCGAATGGGCGAAATTGTGGACGAGATGAATCCCGACGATCACCCGAAGTCGACGTTTTCGACATATGATGAAGATAAGGTATAACACAAGAGGGCTACTATCTTAAGTGTTAAGTACAAGCTCTAAAATTGAGCCTGTCTAATTTGTCTCATTTAGCATGCGGCAGACACTTACTTCCTTGAAAGTGCAGACAAAATCCGATTCTTCTATGAGGAAGGTTCCATTGGAGAAGACGGAAATTTGGTCGTTCCAAAAGAACTGGCCTTTAACAAGGTGGGACACGGTAAGTCCTAGATTACATTTTATTCATCAAATTCATGAGTTTACGAGCTAATGATATTTTACAAGTCATTAATTAAAACTAGTTGAAAAATCTCGCAGATTTCTGTATAGACAAACCTGATGTTAAAAGCTAAACCTAATGGTGCTTATTTGTAACAGCTCTACATTGGCTCGATAACACGTTCAAAAACTTCACTTTCCAAAACAACGTCAAGGAAATCATCCGCAAAGTTGGATATGAAAAGCCGGAGATCGTGCAAAGTATGTACATTTTTAAGGTAATGATCACAGTGGCTGATTGGAAATATAAGGAGTCTTTTTTAAGCAACCAAAGATTGGAGGTGCCGTGACAGATCACATTGATGGGACGTTTCTCCAGGTAGAACCTATTAACAACGTTATGGGCGTATGGATACCTGTGGACGATGCAACACAGGAGAACGGATGCCTTTGGTTTATCCCTGGATCCCATAAAGGTGGTGAAATCGTTATGCGCTATATTGTACTGCGATTTTAGTGAACACAGTTGACTATCGCTTCGTTCGAACTCATACCACCGAACCCAACAAACCCCTTTTGACTTTCCGAGGACGTAAACTCGTTTTCGATCAAGAAAGGTTTATCCCCGTTCCAATAAAGAGAGGTATTAAAGATGGTTAACTTTAACGAGTGTGTTAAACCACATCAGGATCACTGGTTCTTATTCATGGACTCGTCGCACACAAGAGTGAGCCAAACACATCGGAGAAGAGTCGCCACGCCTACACATTCCATATTGTCGATAGCAATAACACTGTATGGTGCAAGGATAATTGGTATGGCCAATGTTCATGCCACATGCCACAGTGATCACTTTCAGGCTGCAATCAACGGAAACATACAAGTTCCCCAATCTTTACGAAAATTAGCAATTTCCAGGAATACAATTTTAGTATTTCTTTATTCCTCCCATTCACAGTTTTTCTTGTGTAAAATAAACGTATGGTATGCACCAATAAAGGATGATAGAATTAATAATATCTGGAATTGACGCAGCTGGCAAGCAACGTATGTTGTCGTCAAATAGCTGCGTTTCAGCTATATGGATGAACACCCTTTACGATTCACAGAGATTTATAGAAAATCTAACTTACATCCTGAACGACATATTTATTACAACATGTGACACATGCTGTGTTACATGTCGAATGTGGAGTAATTGCCGTTGTCCAGGACTCCTGAAAAAACATATTATAACATATATGTCACCTTAAACATATATCTATTGCGGAGAGGAGTAGTAAAAGATGTAAACGTCTGGTCTTCACTTATAAATGAAAGTGTTGAGGTAAATGTACACAAGGACATGTGGCGACTTTCACTTTGTCGCGGTGGTGAACGGTCGGGTCGTTCCG
>AZBX01001532.1:0-26084 GCA_000757755.1 Steinernema glaseri
CCGAAAAAAGTTTCGGGTTTTACCCGAACCCGACATCTCTGCAATGAACCCGTAGGCCTAGAACTTTGGCTACATCGTCCCTCTGACGTTCCTAGAATCATTTAACATCGAAATAAGCATAGTAGTACAACTATTTTCTGATCACTTGGCAAAACGTCAAAAGCCTAAATATTGAAGAAAGCCGTCATATCTGAGATATTACAAGATTTATATGAGCCTAGTGCAAAGTTAAATCCGTTTGTTTCCTGTTTTGATTTGTGTTATCCATGCCACTGGCAAACAGCTGGCAGAAAGTGCTTCAGAAGCTTTCAGAAGAGCTCGCACATGGAAGACATGGTTTGCAACGGAAATGTGTGCGAAGTCTTTGTTTTGCAATAATGATTCTTTACACCCGCTGTGTGTGGTCATTTTGCAAAGAAACACTAGGTTAGCTATCTCACCTCATTTCCAATATCTTAGTGGTGCTGAATCTTCAGAATTTCATCTAAACTCAATGATGAAATTCTCTAATATCGGCATCAGATCATTATTGGCGCAAATTACATACAAAGTGCGGTTACCTACAGCATTCCAGCTCCTTCTCCATCAGAACAGCCACATGGAGGCAATTCCATTTTCATGAAGGTTCGAACGCCCCAAACCGTCCCGTTCCAAATGGGTTCCTATCATCGCCACCCAAGATATCAAATTTGTGCCGACGTCACCGCCTCCCTCCGGACAAACACATATCGTTTCCGAAGAGCCTTTTCTGCGACAAATGACGCCGACCCGAACTTTTTCCTCCGTTTCATCGCCTCCACCTACTTCCGACGGCGACCCTCTTCCTCAAAGGACGCATTGATCGCGAACGCTTGTTGCTCTTTTCATTCCCTGGAGTGCTTTGACATCGTTAGCATTGATTGTGGGCTGTCCGAGTTTTGGGTTGGCCACTGTTGGCTTAGGGCGGGATCACCGTTTTTGTCCTGAGGACATATGTGATTAGTCGCGCACATGGACGTACTTGAGTGTCATTGATTTTCGACTCAATTTGCGTCAACCGCCCTATTCTACTAATTAGCATGTGGCAAATTCATTTTCCCGTGCTTCTCCGATAGCTCCTCTTTCATAACTAGGTTTTATAGAGGAAAAAAGTATGTCCGAAACATCGGAAAGCGTCTCCCGTTCGGACCAAAGTGCGACCATGAAAGCCATGAAGTACACGAACGACAAGTCGGTGTGTTGCTGTTGCTGTAACATTAAGGCCAAGGTAGGTCCCTCTCTATGCTAGACTAATACATGATTTTGAAAATCGTAGCAGCTGGACCATCCACAGCGATTTCCCAAAGAACAGTTTTGTAGCGGTTTTGTTCCCTTGCTTTCATTCTAAAAACACTAAAGGTGAACTAAAGATTTGCTTTTCTGCATTGTCGAAAATTTCGTATGCGAACTTTAGTTCAGCCCAACTGCTAAGGAAGGAAAACCTACAAGATGATAGTAGTCCTTTCCTCCACTAAATTTTGCATAGGCATGCGCAGGTCAGTAGCCTACAGTTTTGCTCTGCACTGTGCTCCAGTCTCTAGCTTCCGTTGAGGATTGTCTTGGGGAAGCATGCAGCTGTCACATCTTGCTAGTTACTCTGTGTGTGACGCATCAACTCAAGCACTCTCCACTTGAAAATAGGGATGTTGTGCTTAAACCTCTTGTATCCGGTGGCGCTGTTTTGAGGATTGTCAGGTATGCAAGTCAAATTGGAAAAGTTACTAAAAACGATTCCGGAAAAGGACTACACGATATGTGTCAATCTACTTACTATCGCTATCAGTCTATACTGGCCTGTCCCTTTCGTTTTCGTCGAGAGCCAGCCATGTAGCGACCCTATTGTTAGTTGATATCTCAGACAAAGCTAGACACTATTTTTCTGTCTGGCTCGGTTGCATTAAGAAGGGATCTAATTATTTTACTATTTTGTTTTCGGCAAAGGAAACTCAAAATCTGACGCTGACGCCGGTGCAAATTGTGTTTCCCGACGTTGTGTGCTAAGGGTACATGAAAATTAAAATAGAAGTTTTGAACTGATATTTTTATATCTTCCTGGTTCATCCCAATTAAAGTCTACATTCTGGTGCTGATGGAAAAAAAGTTAGCACCAATGCTTCTAGCACCAATACTTGTCTTACTTCTGGTCAGCTTAAATCTGCCCTTGAGAAAAAAACTGGTTACATGGTGGATTCCATTTCAGAACGCCGTGCTCGTCATAGCGGCGATCGCCTTCACCAGCTCCTTGATCGAGCTGCTGACATTTCCCGCCAATGAGACCCTGAACGCGCTTCACAAAGTCATCCTCGCCATGAGCACCACAGCCTGGATATTCTCAGCGATTTCGGCGGTCGCATCGGTCAACTATAACAATCATTATCTCCTCTTGCCCCTCTACCTCATGTTGGTACCGTCAACCTCGCTTGAATATGCTCATCTTTGTCGTCTTTCAGAACGCCAGCATCATAATCCTCCCTTTGACCATTGTTCTATGTTACGCATCGCTGCTCTTGATCGACGATGTCTTCCGTGAGTCCAGTTAACCGTATCATCAGTATACATCAAGATTTTTAGGGAATGAGAAGGCCGTTAAGGAATGGGTCTTCCGAATGATAGAAGCCATGTTTTCTTTACCCTTAAGTGTTTGGTTCATGCTGGTTGTGAGAAGATGCTACAACAGTTTTAAGAAGAGTTCAAGGGAGTTTTCGGACTTGCGCGGGTTGGTTGGCAACGGAAGAGTGTAAATATTGACGCAAGTTGAGTTGAAAATAAAAAATAATAAATGATTTATCACATCGAGCGGATACACTGATTCTGAGAATTGGTGGTTGTTATATACACAAAATGTTGGCAAAGAGTGGGTGACACAAAAGCCGGGGGAAAGAGTTTAAGCAGTGTCAACAGTCTCGGTTGAAGATGGCACTTTGTCAAATGTCCACTGCTTAAACATGCCGAAAGCAGAGAAGTCAATTTCACAATTCGATTTCAAAACAATCTTCGGGCCGCTGGAACCCATGTGGTGCCGATGTAGTCATGGTGATCTTCTTCTTACTGGCGGCGTTTGTTCATCGCGCTTTATTGGAAAACAAAAATATTCTCCGAAATCAGCATTCTTATGATATTTACTGTCTCAAATTAAACAAAGAGTCCGGTCATAACTAAAGTCTGGAGACAATAGGGCGGATTTTTTTATATTCACTGTTTTTCATTATACTTATTAGTGCGTGGAAGTGGCCTGAAGCAATAGAGTATTATTCCTCCCGGAAGGCTTATTGTCGTCGGTAATATCTTTGACCGTATTTCCGAACCTGTCTTCGATTTGTTTACGCTGACGACTTACTAAGTGAATGAAGAAGAAAAATGTTCTTCGAGCTGTGTCACTGAAGGCAAGCAAAGGCAAAAGAAAGGATGCAAGACGAGAATGTAAGGGATCTGCTTGCGCTTTTCTAATAAAATCTGCTACTGTACTAATCTTACCCTGCAAGTCATTCAGGTCTTGCAGAATGTCCTATGAAGGCAATATCGACAGAACTGAAAATCTCATTATTCTTAAAGACATCATAAAGTTTCCTATCCGGAGATTTGCATAGAAATATGCTGCATATTAGAGTTGCGAGCACATGTATCGAAAGATATTTTTCATAGTAGTGAGCACATACTATGCCCTCTTTAGGGTTCTATTTACAGCCCTCTATGTCTTCAAACATTTTCTTCTCCCAGAAAAAAAATATAGCTGTTCTACTTCCTTATCTGGTATATGTTTAGCATTGTCTCAGACACTAACGGGTTCAGAAAACATGTTTAAAGGACTTCGGCGAAGTGGAACATTGATTCCGGAAATAGAATCAGCAAGATCAGAAAACACGGTGCCCTTATTCGAGGAGCTCACTAGTGCATCAACTTTTTCCAGAATTTAATGGGTCTACTCACTAGTGGACGCAGCGCTTCCGGATCAAACACTAAACACTCGGAGGCAATCACTCAAAGAGATTACGGATGTAAGTATGTACATACATCATGGTCCTGCTCTGATGAGGGACGTTTTTTGTCTTCCTTCCCCCATCGATCTGTGTTCATCGAAGGGCGCACTTCCCAATTTGCCGTCATTTCGACCTTTTTGACTTAATCCGTGTTCTGCCCCACGATGGACACTCTGGTGGCACATCTAGACGTCGGAAGTAGTTATCCAGCCGGGACCCCGAAAGAGAGGAAATATTCACGAGTTTGTTGTTGCTGTTGCATGCCAAAGGCGAAGGTTTGTAACTCGAAACTATTAATATAAACTGAGCCTTGTTTAGACGGCTACGTTGCTTATTGCCATTTTCACAGTCCTGGCCTCTGGAGTTGACGCTGGGTATGTCCTGTTCACCAATCAGTTGAATCTGGGGGCCGACTTCTGGGCGACGAGTCGGCTGATCAGCGATGTCACCTGGATCGTCTGTTCACTTTCTGGGATTGCAGCCGTGTACAGCGAAAGTCCTGACTGGCTCAGGCCGTTCTACATCATGATGGTGAGTGTTAGTGAAACAAGCCGGTTAGTCGCCACTATTTGAAAACTGTCTCAGTTGAGCCAAGAATCTTATACGTTGCTTGATTGTCCTTTGGGACTCCCAAGTTGGGAGCGGCCTTTGATAGGCAACGCTTTCATCGTCACGTGACTCACTTTAGGCATTTTCGAGTTAAATTTTTGTGAATATTCAGCGTAGCAAAGCTGGCAATGTATATCTTGCTGATATGTCCCACATCACCGTTTAAAGCTCATTGAGCGGCTTTGGACGCACTGACACTCGAGTGGACTCAAAGTTGGAATTCTTACTTTCTTTAAACCAGAATCTAATCTATCTTGTTCCTAATATCTCCATCGCTTACAAATAATACCTTTTCTCAGGTGATCTCGACTGGACTTCTGATACTTGGCCTATTCGGCAGCGTCCTTACGTTTCTCACCATCCAAATCGTGGACATACAAATAGCGGCAATGGTGTACTTCTTAATCTTCCTATTGGTAATTCCTTTCGAGGTCTACTTCACGCTGATCGTCCGGTGTTGCTACAGGAATTTCAAAGAGAATAACGCATGTGATAAGGCCGATTATGAAATGCAAACGTTTTGAAGGTGTGATTGCTTTGCTATTGTTTGCCGTTAAGCCGTTTATTCTTGTTTTGTTTTAATAAACTATCAGAACATATGCAGCAAATACGTACATTGAGGAGATAACAGCAGTGTCTTAGTATTCCAGCATTCAGCTTCAATAGGAAATCAGAAGAAGTCCACTTGCATTTTCCTTGTTAAAACACTACTTAAAACTAGTAGGACATGTGTCACACATATTAGAAGAATTGTCACACATAGATCATACACACATAGACATAGATCATACACATGTTAGAAGAATCCGATTAAGCTTTAAGAAGACGATCGTTACTAAAGGGGTATTCTTGAAGGATAATCGCTTCAAATGACACTCATACACGATCGTTGGATAATCATAATACGCTCTAAGGACAGATAAAAATGTACTGTGTGTTGATCACAACGTTTTATTGCATCACTGCGCATTAGGCATTTGATGTGCGTAGAAATAAATTTGACGTAACATATTAATTGCTCATGTACAGGATGAGAGGAGACTAGGAATAAATATAGCGGCAATACTAGGGTCTTTCGAAACAATAAGTGCTGAGAAAAACATAAGTGCTGAACATGCCAAAGAAATCCTCTCTAACTTTTATGTGTTCTGTGGCATTAGTATGTCTATTTATACCCAAGCGTGAGTTACCATTTGGGTTCAATACTTCGCAGTGGTTGCCACTTTCTATACGTTGCAACAAATCATTGGTTGTGCAATGGGTGCAACCAATCCGTGCAGGAAAGAATTTGACACAATTATAGATACGTCCTACAATCTGGACCTAATTTCGTTCCACTCAACCCGGAAGCCGCCGCCCACGTCACAAGCTGTGCCATAGCTTCCCCTCATTATAACATTTCATTTTTAGGGTCAGGCGCCATCGATCGCCATTGCTAGACGGGGGATTCAAAGAGCACTTCCCTGTCCGCTGTTGCCCTTCGGCTTCCTCTTATCCCAAGAGCAACACTTCTCTTAATATTTGGACGCCGACAGGAAGATGGTATCCGAAAACCTCCGGCCGAGGAAGAAAGTCGACATTTGGTGCTTCTGTGGAAGAGTGAAAGTTGAGGTTAGAAATAAATGTACCGGTTGTTTTGTGCCAGTCTGCTCATATCATGAATGTAGAATTGTAGAATAGCTGCAAACGCATTTACCCAGATCTGGTGCACTTTTTGCAATTTTTAAGCTGTTTTGACGGAAAAATACTGTTGTTCGAAGACTTCGAGTATGCACTTCCTTTATTTGAATTTCGTGCACTCCAGGCCAATAGTCTATGTTAACCTAACAGAGAACTGCATATTTGAACAGATTGCTCTTTAGCATCTCCAATATTTTTTGCATCTTTTTTGTACATCCCATTTGCAACAGCTAAGCATTTAATCCCCATCAAATTTTAGCCGGATAGCTAGATAGATAGCTCCTTTTTAAACTGTAGGCAAAACCAAAATCATATATTCTTTCGATTCGTATATGTAGATGACCCAACTCTCATGGGCGGCCGTATGGTAAAATGACAGTAAGAACAGTAACTCCCTTGTAGATACATCATCGATCTGACCAACTTATACACTATTTTACCTTCTTTTAGACCGCCACTCTCCTCATCTCGGCCCTTGTCCTCTTCATCGTCCTCTCCGACTTCGGCTACCTAATCTACAGTATACTCGCCGTCGGCCGCTCCACCACGGCTTGGACATGCCTGAGACTAATGAACGCCATCGCCTGGAGCTTCTCCTCCTGCTGCGCGATGCTCTCCGTCTCCGAGAGGAATCCCGAATATTTATACCCCTTCTATGTTATGATGGTGGGCGCCAATTCGCTCTATTCACCGCGCACAATCGTCTTTTTCAGAAAATCGCGGCCCGTCTAACAATCGTCGGCGCGTTCGCCAGCCTCGCCGTCTTCTTCATAGTCCACATCGAGTCGGTGCAATTGTTTGCGCTTAAATTATTCATCGTCCTCTTATTGTGCATTCCCGTCAGTTTTTACTTCAACGTGATCGTGAGACGGTGTTATCGCCTCTTGAAGGAGACCTTTGGTCCGAGCGCTCATCTCGACGAGATATACGTGTGAGCCATGTGACGCGGAGTGAATCTCGTTTGAGCTAGACGCTGAAGCATCTTTAATAAATTCGCGTCATTGGAACGCCTCGCCACTTCACACTTCGAGGGTGCTTAGGGGAAGCGGGACCAAACATTTCCTCACTTCTTTGCCGCGCTCCTCCGCGCTTCTCTTTCGCCTTTTTATTGTCACGTGCTAGGGGTTCGCACTCGTCAGTGTACTCCTTACATCGCGAGCAAAGCACAAGTTCCTGGTCTGTTTTGTTCGAGATGTGCGAGGATGAGTCGCACAAGACGAATAGACTTCGAGTCAACTGCTATATACGCCCTTGAAAGTCAAAATAGCCCTAAAATATTGTCGAATATGAAATGAGCGGTAACTTGTATGTCGTCTATACATATAGGTATACATATACAACACAAATATAGGACACAAAGACCAGGACGAAGTTTGAAAGATTGGACCAATGTTTATACCCGTGAAAATCAGACTAGCCCTGAAATAGGTATTATTCATCAATTTGAATTGTGGAGTTTGTAAATGTTTTGTCCATTCACCTGCTCACACCGACGCTCTTCCTCTTGTTTTTCAATTTGTTTTCGGCCCGATTGCTCAGTTAACATTATTCACATGTGAGATGTGAGAGGATGAGTTGCACAGCGCGATCATACTCCAAGCGAAAGCTATATTCACTATTTAATGTATGACACAAAAACCTTTGAAAGTTTGAAAGATTGTGTAAAGTTTGAAAGATTAGACCAATGTTTATACCCTTAAAAGTCAAAATAGCCCTAAATAGGTATTATTCTTCAATTTGAATTGAGGAGTTTGCACTTAAATGTCTTGTGGATTTATTCACCTGCTCACACCGACGCCCTTCTTCTTGTTTTTCAATTTGTTTCTCGACCTTATTGCTCGGCTAACATCATTCACACTGATGCGGATGTCAGAAAGATATAATATACGATGTTTCCATTTCTCCACAGGGATAAATATCCAACCTTTCAGCTCTTTCTACCGTTTTTTATCTGCTCTTTTTTCGCGTCTTTTTTCTTGTTTTCCTGATTATTCTGTAAATCCTCTGAAAATTCTCTGACGCATGAGGAGACGACTCACTTTTTCTTAGCTTCATCTCCTGATATCTTTGATGGCACACTCGTTTCAACATGCTCCATAGGGTAGCAGCAATCACAGCTCATTGTCAGATTCGTTAAACGTCTCCAACCCATAATCTTTCCTGTAAAAGGGAGATTTAATATGTCAGCCGGAAAACGGACGAAAAAATTGTGTTCAGAGGTTTACCGGATTTTCCTGAGAAGTGTTTATGGTCCCCTGGCGTTTTTCGTTCTTCGGCCGCTTTGTTCTCAACGTAATTGTTAGGGCGGAAATGTCCGGTGTTCACCAGCTCGCACCAGGAACCACAAGGAACGGAGTTCTGGCAGAAGTCTTGATGGCAGACGAAATATTCTACTCCGTGTGCTTCCTTCTTGGCTACATGTTAATTGAGCCTTTCTAAGTGTTCCATGATGAACTAACTGAAACTCTAGGTCTTAGATAGGATATTATTAACCAGGATAAGCACTGCAATGCTGACAGCCATGCCTTTCATTTCAGCGAGGTATCAGCTCATAAGTCGTCTGGAGGCACTTGGGAAGGTTGAGCTAAAGCTGTGACTTGCACTTGACAAACCTCAGAACTCAAAGCTTTAAACCTCATGGAATTTCTTGGTCGAATAAGCATGAGAAGGATAGAAGCCTCCGCGATCATAAAACACATGTCCAGTGCTAAATTCTTTCAAAAGGACTTCTTGAGCTGACACGGAAGATAGTCTTTAATCCATTGCGCAACCTCTCCATGTGCCCCTCAATTGCACATCGTTGACACCCCCTCGCTTGCGCTTTCTAAAGGAGGACTAACTTTATTGGCAAGTGGTCAGAGCTCCGGGGGCAGATGTGTCCTAATTTGCTCTCTTGTGTGACGTTCCGGCACCAATAACCCCTAATGACGATGTCAGTGGTCCTTGATAAGGGGACATCGATCCAGCTCTGCAACGTCGCATCCCACTGCTCTTCCCGGAATCGCCGCTCTTGCAAAGATCGGACTCTCTAAGCCTCGCACTCCCGGCCGAACTACTTGTTTTCAACATCACGTCTGGCGAACGATGGACCCTGCATCCTGTGCACTTTGGCATTTACTCTGTCAACCGAAATGGGGACTTGGCCACTTTAGAAAAGAAAACACGTGTAATGGATTCGTGCTTTCGTGAAATCTCCGTTTGAACTTTGACTGGAGAGAGTCGAAAGAATGCTAACGTGGGAGGAATGTTGACGCAGGAACGATTTAGCGCGATCCACTTATGCCATTCTAGTTATTTTTATCCTAGGCGAGAGCTGATATATTCGTAAAATTAACAAAAACAAGAGGAAGGGCTATGTTGTTTCCACCCTTTCCTACATAAGAATAATCGGACAAGGGTAGAATGTTGCCAAACGGCCCTATAATCCGACATCAAAAACAGGAAACGCAGTTCTTAGATTTCGGCTTTTTCCTAGCACCCAGTATTGAGCCACATGAATTTAATTTCATCATAGCCATTACGTCCTGCTTACTTCATCGTAATAATGGCTTTTTCCTGGAAATGCTGAACCGAAAAGAAAAAAACATGGCGAATTTAGTTTCACCGATAGAGCCAGCCAGTTCATTTCAGTCAGCTCTTTATCTGTATTTTTCTTGTTACCTTTAGATCATTTTCTTTTTATTAAGGATCGCACATCGGATAAGTTGTGCATCACCCAGAAGATGCTTAGCCGACTTCTAAAAACGGGGAATTTCACTTATTTAACAAGGTCCTGTAAAATCCAGTAAAATTAATTTCTATTCTTCATGCCCCCTCCCCCTCCAACAATAATTAAAGTCGCTACGTGGCTTCAGTGCGGAAACACTTGGGAACGTAGACAACAACAAGAACATTGAGTCCAAAACCGAACTCTATGGATCTGTTAAACTTAAGAAAATGCGGAAGGAAACTCTTCCTATTCGACATATCACCTTCAAAGTCCTTGTTGTTCATGTCCTTGCACGAATGAAGCATCTTCTGGCCTTTAGGATTGACGTCTTGCGACATATGTCTACTTGTCCAATTATAGGCGTTATCCTGTCGAACGTCGTGTTTTCCATGGCTAATGAGGGAAAACAAAGTCGACTCGGATCTACGGATGCTTCGCACTTTCGCAAACTTTCTTTGTGATGTTGTGATGTCTACTACGTCTGCTCCTCCTTACGCAGAAGCCCAGGAAAGGCCTCCCAAACCGTGATAAGCAGACGCTTGGTTTAACTTTTGTGGAATTTGAACTGGATTTTCACTTCCTACTAAGATTTTGCGTTTGTGCTGGAGAGAATAGAGTTACAGCTGCTCTTTATATGGTTATCTCCATATTTATCCCTGGCCCATGCTGTCAAGTACGTCTGCTCCTCCCTTTTACCAGAAAAACGCCACAGAGCCGACGCTTAATTCCCGGCGGCTCCGCCACTTGTGCCTGTGCAAAAGAACTTAATTGGCATTTTATAAATGTGTGATTAAACCGGACGTCTGCAGAGCAAAGTGCTCATTGGACTTTCGGCAGTACGTACATCCTTTGTGCCCCTACTATGTCTTCCTTAAGCGCTTCCCATTAAATTGTTTACTGTCCGCCGGATATCCCGGACTCAGGGGCGGATTATCTATCTTCACGTGCACTCTGCCCGCTTTCCTGCTGTTTGTCTCCGAGCTCGTGACTCACTTAATGATGTTACTGTCGTAGCGTGGCGCATGTGCTATTCTGAGTCATTATGTCGACTTCTCGAACAAGTAGCTTTATTAACAGTGTGTTAGTCGCGGCTGGAATTGTGGTGTTCGTGTGCAGCCGCTTCCTGTTTATCGTTGGCTTACTGAGATGTATTCATTGTGGATAGCTCGATTACAGAACGATGATAGAAGACGCAACGTTACTTGAAGTGCCTTGCGTGAAGACTGTCCGACGACGGAAACAGAAGAAGTACCGGAAGATGCACTGCGTTTGTGGAAGCATCAAAGTCAAGGTTCGTTTTTCTAGTTTTTGGCGTTATATGCTTTTTCTCACATTGTGTCGTCCCTAGTTATCTAAAGTGCTGCGGGTGGCACCTTTAACTCCCTTATTTTGCATTACCCTACTTTATATGACCGGTCTTATACCACCTTTATTTGGATCGTTCCGTTTTATTTTATTTTCTCGGAATTCTATCTTTTCTTTTATTTTTCTTTTTTCGGGATTGCCGTGTAAAACATATGCTTGTTTTCACCGTCTGTCGTCCCTAGCTACCTGAAGTGCTGCGGGAGGCACCTTTGACTCCCTTGTTTTACATTGAACTAAATAACTAGAAAACACAATGTTCTACAGTGCTTTACAGACCATTGCCGGGAATTGCCGTGTGAACATAAGAATGGTTGTTTCGCTTGAAGAAGCTCTCAAAAGACAGGAAGGCCGATATTAGCACTTTACCCTAACCCAGCTGTGTACACATAAATGATGCGCAGTTCCTAGTGTTGACATGAAAAAATGCTGAAAAAAAGAAAATTGGAACGAACAGGCAAACACTTCTGTTCTGTTGATATTTTTTCATAAAACTCTCTCGCTACCTGCGGGTCTACCCGAAAATTCTCGAGAACACTTGTTTACCCAGTCTTTTACCCAAAACTGACCCAAACGTTCTTTCAAAAGTTAGACCAATTTTCCAAGGAAAAGCACCTTATCTTTTGTTTGAAGTCCGGGGCAGATGATTCATTTTTGTACAGCGCTGTACCGATGACTTATATTACTTCTTCAGACCGCAGCTTTCTGGGTCGCTGTGCTCACGCTCCTCATCACGGTTTTCGACTTCCTCCACACCGTCCGAATCACGATACACGATAACAACGTCAAGGGCTTTTGGGTGGCCTTTTCCATCCTACTGGATATCACGTGGTTCCTCTCATCGCTTTGTGCCTTTGAAAGTGTTGTTAACGAGGATCCCGATTTCCTCTACCCCTTCTTGATCATGAACGTAAGCAGCAATCCGCTCTCTTCTTATCCACTCTCTATACTTCTAGGTGGTCGTTCTGGTTGTGATACCAACCATCTTCATCATCAGCTTTCTGATGCTCCTATTCCCACACACTTGGTTCACAGGACTCTTCTTCGACAGAAGAGGTAGCCTTATTCTGGATTATCCCAATAAAAACTGTTGATTTAGATACGAGACCAGAAGCAATGGACGCGTGCTTCTACCGTATGCTCATCTCGTTTTTCCTCATACCAATAACCATGTGCTTCACGTACATTGTCAGGCAGTGCTACAACAACTTTAGAGAGTTCCGCAAGAAAAGACGCTCACGCAGAGGTTAACTCTCAGATAATTATTGCTGCCCACAGAGAAATAAATAGAATTATTTACGTTTTGATATCCTGGATTTCCACAATGGTAACAAAAGAATGCCGCTAACTTGTAGTTCTCTTCTGCAAGGAGCGCTTTCAATATTTCTTAATTGTTTTCTGGCTAGCGGACGGAGACCTGAATCAATTAGAGGAAATCTAATGAGTGGGAATAGGCGGTAATGACTAGCATCATGTCTCACCAATTGTCAACAATTAGGAGAAATTTGTCTTATCGCATCTCGCACGTGTGCTACACAAGAACGTATTTTGATGGTCCATAGTGGGATGGCATCACTGGGCTTCAGGTGGCCATATTTATTACCTAAAGTTGATATAGATTCTTGATTCTTAAAAAACGAGAATTTTTCCGAAAATTCGAGACCAAAACTCGAAAAATTTCGAGCGAGACACAGCTCTGGATATAGCTACTTTTACTCCCAAACATGTCTAACCAAGGGTTTCCAACCAGCTAAATCATTAACATGACATCATGGGCAACTCCCCTTTTAAAGGATCTTTTGGGACGAACTGAACCGTAAATGTATTCAGAATTAGATCTGTTTATTTTGAAGGCTTAGAATGAAAACATCATATGTATTCTGAAAACATCATATGTATTCCTCGAGACGACTATTTCCGTTAGTTTTGCCATCCTTCCCCTTATCCCGTTAAAATGCTTCCGCTTCTCAACGGATTACAAACGACGCACGTTCATTAGCCGCGCTTGGCACTATGCATCCTGTTATGCCATTGAGGCCAGTTGCTTTACAAATTTGTTTCTGGTTCAATTGTTTATTTATTTATTTTTTTTGTGATTTCGTCCTATCGAAATAGCAGTAATTAGGGAATACCTAGGTAGTAACTAAGAGCTGTAGGTGAAAGCCTTCTCTAATGTGAGCTGTGGCAGTCTTTGTTTAAGACAGAGAGTGCCAACAACTGTCCGTTCTCAGTAGAATACCTACTCACCGTATTTATTAAGCAGTCAGCTGGATAGAGTTCAAAATGCGGACTAAGCAGAGACCGCCTCGCTAGAGCATCACACCAAAGTGCGCATCGGAAGCACTCCCTTATCCGGCGACGGATTCCGTCACCAAATGACGTCCGCAATCTTTTTCTGCACACTTTGCGAGATTAGACGAGACAACGACGGAAGCCAGACTCCCGCAACTTCCGCCTCGGTTTCTGTCCCTTTTTTCGTCCTCTCCGTTATTGATCGGCGGATGTCAACGCGGCACCTAAAGGGCAGTGGCGCGTTATCTCCAGCTCCCTTTGTACACATAGCTGACGAGTCGTGTTATTTTCCATCTTTGCAGAGAGATGACGGATGTGGAAAGACTTGAAGTTCCGACGCCGGAACAACTAAGGACACAGACGCACAAGAAGTATAAGCGCGTGTGCTGCATATGCTGCTGCCTCAGGGCAAAGGTTTGTTTCGATCTGATGTGGGAAGGGGTTAACTTTAAGGGCGTACTCAATTGCTGTGACGATTGCTATTAAAAGATGTCCCATGAGATACGTAGAGATGTTGACACCCCTTAATGCTACCTTGTTTCTCGTTGAAATAACCATGATTATATGTCCTTCAGTGCAATAATTGCCGGTCTTTCGTGGGTATATCAAGATTACGTTTAAAAGATCGAGCGAAGGCTGAGTTTTAGCATAACAATGACTTTTTTAAACTTGAATGCATATTGGGTATGCAACCGTAATATGTAGAAAAAAACCGGAAGAGTAAAAAATCAGGTCCAATAATAGGGTTCTAGTCATTATTGTTTATGTCCATAATATACAAATAGTTAGAGATTTTTTAATTGTGATTTAATTTAATTGTGACAACTCGTCATCATCAACTTCATATGTAACCGGAACAGAAATAAACCAAAAGTCGGAACCGGAAAACCGGTGGAAGAAAGGCGGAAACCCGAAAAACCCGGAACCGGTTGCCTAATACATATGTTTAAATCGAGTTAACAAGACAAAGGATCCCAATGAAATCACAGCCGTTGCATCTGCGCCACAATCAGAACATCCTCCAAGCGGAATATTCGTGCCAGATATTGTAAATCCGAAAATTTCTCAAAATTTCAAAACATTTTAGTAAATTAAAGAAAAAACACCACAAAAAACTTCCTCTTTTCAGGATGCCACTATCGTAGGGGCTCTCACCACAATGGTCATCGCCATCGGATGCCTCCTAAGAGTCCGATTTTCCGGCTCTCTTTCACAAGATTTTTTCACCTCTCTTACCGTACTTTTCGACATAATCTGGATGGGCACGTCGGTGGTCGCGATATATGCTTGTGCGCATGACCGAGCGACCCTACTTGGGCCTTTCTTGCTTATGGTGGTAGGCTGAAGCGACCATTTTCTTGCTCACCTACTTTTTCAGCTGCTCCTCACAGTTCTCCTACCGTTCCTGTTTGTCATAAGTTTTGTCGCCCTTTTGCTCATTGAACACGCTGGTAAGCCGGACAGAGTTGACGAGAGTGACGTGGAACCGTGGATATACCGGATGGTCGCCTCTACGTTCGGCATGCCCCTTACCATTTACTTCACTTTTGTTGTGCGAAGATGCTACTATGATTTCAAGAACATGGCAAAGGGCGAGGTAGATTCCAACATGAATCGAAGGGGTCGTCTTGCGTAATATTTGAGGCGTTGTAGCCATTAATACGTGTAATGTATAGAGTTTCAAACATTAAATTTGTAAATGTGTCTTCGTCCCAGAGCAGTCTTTACAATTTGGTTAATAACGTTCCAGTTGTCATAAAGTATCATAGTCCACGGCTTTCAGTTAACGCTGCTCTCCGCTATTCACTCTAGCCGAAGATCAAGTTACAGCGACATTGAGGAGTATAGCCTATTTCAGAGAGATAGAACCAACGATTGCTTCAGAGAGCGTTCAAAAAGGAGAATCTATTAGAACTTCTGGCTGTCCAAAAACCTGTCAGTCAAACCGTCAAACCACGATCAAATATGATTCCAAACTCTAGTGGAAAATTAACGTTTTTTAAATTAAAATTTTCTGGTTCTGTATGCTTTTTTTCCATGGGCATCAAACCATCTCGAGAACAGATATGATTCCCGACCCTGTAAGCGCAAAGCAAACTCTAGTGGAAAATTAAAGTTTTATCGTTGTCGTCAGTCATCTAACAAATAAGGTCATCTGTCATCAAATCATCTGCTTAGCAAAGCTTGCAAGTCTTGCCACATTTCTTGGCGATGAAGCCGGGATGGTTCTGCTCGTACCACTGGTTGTTGCAGAAGGAGGAAGCGATCTGCGCGCAGTTGTCAGCCGTGTCTCCACATTCTGTGTTAGTTCCTGGTTTGGTAGAGGCAGTGCACGTTTTACAAGTGCGAGCGCACTGCTGCTTCCACATGGTTCCGAAGGTGGCGTCGTTGCACATCATAGCCGTATCGTCACATCCTTCCATAACGTTTTTGCAAGAGCCTTGCATGCAAAGGCCGCAGGTGGCAGGGCAGTACTGGGCGAGCATGTCACGCATGGCGGTCACATTGGAGGCACAGTTCGCTTTCTGGGTGGGGCAGAACGTGGTGGCGTAGATGGGATCTAAATCCGAACGTTAAATCTTTGCCTACGGAACGATTATATTGCTTACCGTCGTTGCATTTGTAGGCCGGATTCTCACAGCAGATACCGCACCTCTTTGAGCACTTCAGCGCTATTTCCTCCATGCCTGCCATGTCGCAATTAGGGTCGCGTACTCCTTCCGGGGTGACATCTGCCGCGAAGATTTTCTCACAGGCCGCATCTGGGAGTTCGTTAGGGCAGCTCGTAGCCGATGGTAGCAATTTTTTGTCGTCTTTATTTTGGCAACGAAGAGGTTTTTCGTCAGCTCCACCGGCAGCGTCCTCAGGTGGTTGAGCTATTGTCTTGGAAACCAAGATAGATGCCAGGAAAGTAGCGAAAAGGAACTTGTTGCTGAACATGTCGATCTGAGGTACCTAAATCGGTAGAACAGTAGGAAGGGAAGCGGAGGAAGGTGAGTGATCTACTTGTCGGAATGCCAGCTTAAATACTTTGAATTTTCTCCTTTTTTTCTGTCTCATAAAAAGTGGAACAAAAACGGAGGCTGAGATAACGAAACAGACCCTATTCAGATCCCAATATCGAAACACAAAAGCGAATTGGCGGAATGCAATGCAACTGTTGTTTGACCAGATGGCCGTGCCACACTACGGATGGCTTTTTGCTTCTCCCTTGACTATTTGCAATTGGTACCATCGGGCACAGTGCGTAACAAACGGTTCAGTCGTTCTCCACTCTTTGAAAGGAGAGGAGGTCACGTACTTGGTGGTATCTATTTTGAAACCAAGGGCTGTTTCTGCTTCGTAATGCTGTTGGCTACATTCAGAAGTTCTTCCTTACGCTGGAAATCTTTTATGCAACCCAGCCCGCCATGGGTTTTACTAGTTATATAGTGGAGAAGATAAGATCGAAGGGGTGTACCGTATTCTTCCTGTGTACCGTATTCCAGCTAATCTATTTGTGGATGTCAGACCACTGCCTCATCAATTCCATTATATTACGGGAGCTTCTTTCCACCCAACAAGAACATAAAGTTCACCTCAAACCATGCTCTCCTGAAACTTTACAAAAACACATGTGGGATCCCCACTGGAGACTAACATGTAAGCTAAAACGTATCACCGTTTTATGCAACACACCAACGTTAAACTAAGGTTAATGGTAAAAATAAACAAAACACTGACAAAGTACGTGTGAATGTCACTGGGATATTACGGGGTACCAACAGTAACCATCTACAGAGAGGGCGCGGACTCTCCACTGCGCTTCTGTGGAAGTGTCAAGCGAACCTTCATGCGAGAACCCGCGCGTGACGACGCCGCTTTGTGTCCGACGTACTGGATCAGCTCGCTGTCAGGTAAGCCGAGCACTTCCTTCAGCTTCATGCCAATGCGCAGATTGTGCTCGTCCTTGTTCGCATAACGGGTCCAGACCGAGATCTAAAGAGTTTGTTTGATCTCCTGGGAAGAAGAATAACACAGACCTTATCTCCCTTGTTGCGGCAGCTAACTGCCATTCCGCAAATGTATTCGCTATCGGGAAGTTGTTCACCGATCATGGCGATGAGAACTTCCATCCAGTAGGTGTTCAGACACTTGTCCCGGTTCAAACGCTCGATATTGATAATCCAGCGTCCTCCCTTCACATTGCTCTCGTCTTCCCATGTTGGTTTTATTCCGCGCTTGAAGACGTAGTAGTCGCTGCCATAGGGCAGCTTCGAAGGCGCTTGGACGTGGTTGTAAACCCTAAACAATGGCTTATAAGCTTCAAATTGAATCATTGCTACTTACGACCAGAATCCCTCCACAGTGTCGAATCCAACGAGTTCACGCAAGCAATCTTCCCACTTCTGCTGGCGGTCGCCTCGAGAACCGCGCAGGAACCAGAAGGAGTAGGCGGACTCAAGTTGGTGAGGAGGGAGGTGGATACTGAAATGAATCTTCTCGTCTATCAACATTGCCTCTTTGTGGCCCTGAAAAGTAAATAAAACCATTATATCACGGATAAAGTGAGCGATCCTACCTTCTTGATGTTTACTGCGAATTCGTTGTAGTTATTGTTGAGGCATGGTGCATGAGCCTCGTCATCAGAATCCATGGTTACCAGCTGCTCCAAAAAGGTGTTAACGTTCATCACTGTTTTCGGGTTGCGTTCCGACTGCATTATTGTAGTTTGATGGGCTGAAAGCGAGCAGGCAAAATTAAAATGAGCATTAAATGTAAAATTATAAGTCGAAAAGAAGCAGCACATCGCTAGAAATCAGTTTCACAGCAAGAAGAAGAAGAAAATAAGGTTTCAAAGATTAGTTATTGAAGGTGATATAAAGAGGCGAAGGCTCACTCCAGTGATATATAGCCAGACTACCTTCAAGCACTTTTTTTCGAATTAGAGAAAAGCAGAAGTAGCGACGGTGACGGTGTCACCGCATAGTTTTCTTCGCTGCGAGAGCGAATCCTATTCTGACAACAGAGAAGATGGTCATCACTGTTGGTGACCAACGAGCCCTCCTTTCCTAGCTTGTCTCTGCGATGACTGTCGTAGACATAGACAGGACAGTTGCAGCCAACGTCGCAGCCAATGGCAGTTTGCGGAATCGATGACTTGCTAGTCGGTTGAGCTGATATTGTTTTCTACGACTTTGTGTATTTGTTGACCGCACCTATGATTGGCTATGAATGGGACGGAGGCCACCCGCTGTCAGCAATTGCCGACGACCACAACTGCAGTATCCGCGATCGTGAGCCTCACTGCCTGCTACGACCGATCTACATCAACGCCGTGGAAGTCGGATACGCGTAAGGCGTACTCTGCATATCTTCTTATAAGTAAACCTAATTCAGGCATTTGGTTGGCGATGAAGAGTATATCTATGACGAAGGTCGCCGCTTAAGTGTTCGAGGCGTCGCCTTGGCCCTCTGGTACTTCATCTGTCGTGGACATCAAGCTGTTGGCATCTTGCCGTATTGCTTCAAGAAGTACGCTGACAAAAGCGATGATTGGAACTCGCTTATGGAGCTCTACCGTATGAATCTCATCGAATTCACACCAGGTACGAGAACTCAACGATTGTTATATTTATGTTCTTACAGGGTTTGGTCCTGAGAAGTACTCGGAGGTCAATCGAATCCTCGCATATCGCGCACGTAAGATGGGAGGATGTATGGTTGCTCGCTCTCAGATGCACAGTGTGGTAGAGGACAACCCGATTCTCGATAAGACCGTGGAGCGGCGCCTTTTGATGCCTTCTTTCAATGGCGACGACATCATTTTCCCTATTGATGGCCCTCTCGGTAGAAGCGGAATCACTTACAGACAAACGGTCGTTTGTAAACTGAATGAAGTCGATTGGGCACGAGTCGCAGTAGGACAGATGATTCTCAAGGACCAACGCATCTGGTTACGTCGTCTTAGTACCTTATTCCCCGACAACGGTTGTTACTTCCTTGATGAACTTCAAATTTTACTTTACAGTGTTTAGATCGGTGGAATATCATGGCCCATATGGTTACTCTCCATCAGTCGAACGTGATTCTCACTGATCCTCCAGAAGGATACCCACCAGTGGATCGGACTGTCCACCGAATTCATCCTCCAGAAACAAATCCTGTGGAGAATCCCGGGTTCTCTCTTCAACGTTATAAGAAGGGCGCTCAACAAAAGACTCGATACAGTCCTTTCATATACGAACATTATCCTCAGCTCGGGTACGTTATTCATATTATCCGCTTAATTCCGCTTTAGTTCTCCTACTGCACAACAAAAGGATTACGAAGCTCTGTTCTTCCCAACCTATGTGACAAAGGCACGTATTAAGCATATGAAGATCGTAGAGAAGGAACTCGAACTGGAATATTTGGAGAAGGTACTGTTATTGACAGATACCAAGGTAATATTCATAATTTTAGCGCGAAAGTGATGAATCGGAGTTTGAATGCGAGTGCTGCTCTCCTTCTAAGAAAAAGCATACGAAGAAGCGTCGAACTCGCAACAGCAATGAGTGTCCTGAATGCGGAGAAGTAATTTGTATGTGTGCAGAATTTGAGAAGGACTCTGTAGAAGGAATGTCTGACGCTGTAGGTCCAAAAAAGAAGGAAGTAGAGATTATTTTCTCCCTTTAGATAGAGGAAATGATAAAGGAAAAGGAACGCGATCGTATAGGCGGAATTTCTTCAATTTACAGGTTCAAGAGCAATTCACCTGAAAAGAGCGTAAAGCCCAAAAGGAAGAAGTCACTTGAGGCAGAAGAGAAGACGAATACGGTAAGAATCTATTCTACTTCTCGCAATTTGCTGTAACCCGATTCAGATGTCTGACACAATGAAGCCGGACGAACTTGATTGCATCGGCGGAGCCAATTCGATTTATCGATTCAAGACACAGAACACTTCAGGAGACGAGGTAATTTTTATTATGATTACATGATCGAAACCGTCGTGATGTTTTGATTCGGAAACGGACGAAAATGAAGGTGCATCAGTGTCAAAATGAAAGAGATTACGGTAGCTATTGGGAGGATTGTATCTTCCATTAATTAACGGCAGTGTCTGAATATTACGGTTTTTGTTATTTACATATTTAGGCGAAGATGGAGGAATTACTTTCCGATGAAGAAGAACAAAAATCAGAGGAGCAGAAATCGGAAAAGAGGCGAAAGAAAAAACCGAAGAGGAAGAAAGTAAACGACCAGGAACAGTGGACGAAGTACCGACTGGAATTCGATAAGTATTGGAAGATGACCAGTAACGGACAAAAAGCTGGAAGCGATGATATGTTTGAGTATCTCGATAAGAAGGCGGCCGAACTTCGGATAAAGGGAGATCCTGAATGTAAAATCATAGAGCATCTTTGCCGTCAACAGCGGAGAAGACGAGAGCGCAGAAAGCGAGAGAAAGACCCATGCGATAAGGATGATGCTTAGTGGAGAATCCATATTTTTGTGGATGCTTACGTTGTATGTATTGTTTAAATATATTCTATTTATGGTTGCAACTAAATGGTTGGTGTGTAAAGGTTGCCTGGAGCTTAAACAGCAGTTTCTGAATTCCTTCATCGATGATCAGAACGGCGAGAAGCCAGACGCACAGTCATCACTTTGATTTGCCAACACTTCCTTCATGATCTTTGCATGCCTGCTGATGAAACTGAACAAAGCGCATAAAAAAAACTTCCTCATAGAAGAAGCAGTTCCGCCAATGAGCCGCTATCTCGTATCGCTACTGTTCTTCGCTTCCGCAGCGAGTATTTCCGCTGATCCAGACTGTAAAGAGGGACCTGAATGTGGTCAACTGCAAGATAAGTGTGCCCTTGACTCCATCAAGAAGTTATGTCCCATCACTTGTCTTGCATGTCCCACAACTCCTCCGCCCTTAACCACCAAAACGCCTGCCCCTCTCCGATGCACTGACAAGAACGGGAATCTGCTGCCTAGTGCCACTATTTGCGAGGACGAAATCGACAACTGCGGAGACTATTTCAAAGCCACTGTGACCGTGAAGCCAGCAAGTAGATGCTCCCACTGCAACGTGCTGAAATTGTCCCTCCTGGCTCTGAAATGTGCGAAGACGTGTGGGATTTGCTGTGAGAGGCCGGACATCGCAAGATCGTGCCAGGACTCTTTAGCGGAGTGCCCTGAAAGGCCCGAATTCTGCACTGACGAACACATGAAGGCTACTTGGAGAAGGAGTTGCCGTAGGACTTGTGACACTTGCATTAAACCTTCTGTCACGACGGCGCCCTCGGTGAGTCAAAACCATGCCCTATTGCTAATGTCTCTACAACACAGACTCCTCCCACTTCCACGACCACCGCTCTTTCTGCTCAGGGAACTACGAAATCTTCGGATGAACCTTGTGTCGACATGAAGCCGCAGTGTGCGGACAACAGAGAGAACTGCGTTGGATCCATCTACAGTTCCTGGATGAACAAGTATTGCCCTCAAACCTGTGGGTTGTGTCCTACGGTGACTGCGATACCTTTCTATCCTGGAAGTGAAGCCACGATCGCTTCCTCATTCACGCCGCCTAACGAGAGATGCCTGGACGAGTCCAAACAATGCTCTTCCATTCGTACTACTACAGCGGCTTCAACCACAACAGCAAATGTTTCTCAACCAGTGCGCTGCACGAGCAGCACCGGAGTTCTTCTTTCGACGGCGCAAATTTGTGATGATCTGGAGCCAGACTGCGACCAGCTTTTTAAAATTCGAGCTACAACAAATCCTGCCTCTAGGGATCCCCGTTGCAATCTGGATATTCTGGCAGATATTGTCGAGCGGTGTGCCAGAACGTGCGCCGTTTGCTGTGAGGACCCAAAATTCAGCTGCACTGACCGTAAGTCTGTGTCGACTTAATTGCTTACAATCTCTGTTTAGATCCAAATTATGAACATGCCTGTCGATCAATGAAGAACTTGTGTGGAACAACCGACGAAGAGCTCAGTCACATCATGACCAACTACTGCCCTCAAACATGTGGCCTGTGTCAGCGAAGGGTGTGCAGTGACGGCATTCCTGATTGTCCGGAGATGGTCCGGATGTGCTCCGATCCGAAGCATGGAGCTGCTGTGCAGCGACAATGTCCCTACACCTGCGCCACATGTCCCAGAGCGAAAAAAACGACCACTCTACCTTCCACAACTATCGCACCTACTCCATCAAAACCGACCACAGCTGTTCAAAGAAAAACTACTCTTCCTGCTTCTTGTGCCGATTTTAATCCTCAAAGGTGCGCAGAGGACATTCATAACTGCAATAACCCGAAAGTGGTGCAAGCGAAGAAGCGTTTCTGTCGACGGACTTGCAACTTCTGCTTCGAACCAATTCCCACCGCCATCGTTTGGAAATGCGAGGACAAAGTCCCTTATTGCTACAGATTTGTCCACAAATGTCAAAATCCGGAAGAGAAGATTCGAAAATTTATGCAGACGAACTGTAGTCTCGCGTGTGGATTCTGCATTCCAGGAAGAGGATAAAGTGAGCTGCGTTGGGCGGAAGGATCACATATCCGCATTAAGATCATGTAATGATAGTATCAGTTTACTGTTCGAAGATGTGTTATAAACAATGAATCGTTTGAGAACTTAATTAGCGTCTATTCAGCAAAACTGAAACTTTGAGTAACACAACGTTACTGTCGCTATTTCCTGGAGCATGTTTGCTCAGCTTCTATTACACAGACGACTCAGGGCGGGCATTAACAACTAACAACAATCCTAGTAACATCATAATGGCGAACGTACGTTTTAAATACAGGTGTGTCAATAAGGGATCTCTTTTTTGTTTGACAACTTTCGGCGAAACGCTTAAATTTCCGCTGGGTCAGTGCTTGCTTCAGTTGCTATGCTCGGCTTACTTCCTATATTCTTCTGGTTTTTGTGCGTTACTTATGCGGAGGACTGCATAGATGCTGAAGGAAATCTTCTTCCAAGTGCCACGATGTGTGAAGATGAAAATGAACTATGCTCCATTTTTGTCCAAACTCCCGTCAGCCATGAACCTGCTAAGACCGACTCAAATTGTAATGCAAATGTTGAAATAATGGAGAACCTCCACATAAAGTGCGCAAAAAGTTGTGGTCTCTGCTGCCTGAAGCCTGAAGTGAGAGATACCTGCCAGGATTCGCTATTCCGGTGCACAAAAATGGACGCGGCACAATGCAAAACGTTAAAACCGACGGACTGTCCTGTTACCTGTGGAACGTGTCCGAGCACAACCACAGCGATGACGACCCCACAAACTACGGAACTCACTACAACCATGATAACTTCTGAACCAACGACTTCAACCGAAAGCACTACGACTACAGAACCGACGTCCACTACTACAGAATTAACTACAACAAGCACAATGGTATGTGAAGAATGTTAAGAGCTAAAAATTGTGGTCTACTCGCAGAAGTAATAAAATTTCATATCATTTATTTGGTGCGAAGACAGATTTCGGTACCTGGAGTTTTAGTCTAACAAACATCAATTTTTAGGCTACTACAACTTCTGAGGCGACCACAACACCCGAGGCGACAACCACAACTGAGGCTACCACGACCACTGTGCAAACCACAACTGAACTCACATCAACCGAGTTGCCTCCACCAACTGCACCATCAACTACTACTGAGGTTACAACTACTATCCTTACTACAACTACTACGGAACCGACCACATCAACCACCACAGTAGTTACCACCACAGTCGATCCTACAACATCTACATCTACTACGGTAGAACCTACAACTTCTACATCCACAACTGCTGAGCCTACAACATCTACGGTTAAGCCTACAACTTCCACATCTACTACAACAGAAAGTCCGAGCACATCCGCACCGTCAACGACCACGACCACAGAAGTTATAACAACCACGGAAAAAATTACAACTGAAGTACCCACTTCGACAACCACTAAAATGCCTCCAACCACTACTGTCATGCCTACCACGACAGTTATTTCGTCTACTTCTACGACACTGACACCAACTCTTCGGGCACCTACTTCCACGCGAGCAGCAGCGACAAGTCAATCTCCAAAGACTACTTTTGCTCCAACCAAAGGGGATTCCCCAACGACTCCAGAAGTTCCTGCAACAACAACACTGACTTCTGAACCAGCGCGCTGCACAGATTCCAACGGAGTGCTTCTTCCAACTGCCCAAAGCTGTGCGGATCTTGACCCTTATTGTGATAAACTATTCCCCGTAGAAGCAACAACAAATCCTGCCTCTAGAGATCCTCGTTGCAATCTGCCGTTGCTCAAGAATCAAACCGAGCGGTGCGCCAGAACGTGCGCCATTTGCTGTGAGGACCCAAAATTCAACTGCGCTGACCGTAAGTCTTTATCTACTTGATTTTTAATAATTTAAATTCTAGATCCAAATTATGAAGACACCTGTCGGTCACAGAAGGACTCTTGTGGAACAGCCGTCGAAGATCTCGGCCACATTATGAGCAACTATTGCCTTCAAACATGTGGCCTCTGTCAGCGAAGGATGTGCCTCGACAACATGCCCGAGTGTCCGCTCATGCTCAAGATGTGTTCCGATCCTAAACATGGAGCTGCTGTGCAGCGACAATGTCCTTACACCTGCGCCACATGTCCCAAAACAACAACTTCAGCACCTTCCACAACTATCGCACCTACTCCATCAAAACCGACCACAGTTGTTCAAAGAAAAACTACTCTTCCTGCTTCTTGTGCCGATCGGAATCCTAAGAAATGCGCAGAAGAAATTCATAACTGCAATAACCCGAAAGTGGTGCAAGTGATGAAATTTTTGTGCCGACGGACTTGCAACTTCTGCTTCGAACCAATTCCCACCGCCATCGTTTGGAAATGCGAGGACAAAGTCCCTTATTGCGATAGATTTATCTACAAATGTCAAAATCCGGAAGAGAAGATTCAAAAATTTATGCGGACGAACTGCAGTCTCACGTGTGGATTCTGCATCCCGGGAAGACGTGGATGAAGTAAACTATATCAAATGGAAGAACATGAATTCTATGAACATCACATTCACTTATGTAAAAAAAGGTTATGTTAGGCTTCATGCAACAATATGTTCATATTGTTGTTATTGTAAAGGATACTTTGTAAAGTATTATAAAGCAGATGTCTTATGAAATGTGCATTTGTCCTGGTAGTATGTCACCTCGCGCTCAACGCCACTGGTTCCATTTAAGAGGAACGAGCTACAGTTTGAGAAAAGGGCAGTAAAACTTAAAAACGCTGTAATCTTCGGGCCTAAGACGGGCAACAGGATCCTTATCCTCTAAGAGAAATTCATTGCTGATGTGGCTTCCCATGATGTGGCTTTCCATTTGTAACTTTTCTTGAAGTGTACTTTCCCCAAACTGCACCGTTCAAGAGCAGAGGTGTCATCGGGTCGACCCGAAATCTCGGGTCAGC
>KN168157.1:0-15722 GCA_000757755.1 Steinernema glaseri
ATACTCGATACTCGATATCGATATATCGCACAGCCCTGATCGGAATGTGTGGTTTTTCTCACTCGATTATGCGCATTTTGCAAACTTCATAACTTAAGAACATCGACGTCACGTGAAGCAAATTGGAACGTCGACCGAATCTTATTAACACTTTATAATAATAAAGAAGTGATAATAGGATGTGAGAGTTGCGCTATTCTCCTGATTATGCTTTACATGTGATAAGAGTGGTCGGCGAGCTGTAAAAATGTTCAAGAATTTTTGGATAGGATGCATTGTCCAGAAATCCAAGAGGAAGTAAAAAACTTGCTTTCATAAACAGCAAAGGTGTGTGCTTTCGCTTAAAGCGTCCAGTAGGCGTATATTACCGTATCCTCAGTATCTCGTTAACTCAGTTCCTCAAACCCGACCTTTCATATTCCACCTAAAGCGTTTCACTTTCTCCCACAACTTCTGAGAAATTTAAATTATGCGTTAATGGCTCCACACGTCTTCCCCACAGTGCTATTGTTCGCATCTCCATTGCGGCAGCGGTATGATGACAACAAGCAATTTTATCGTAATGGAGCGCGTCACAAAGAAACGATTAGCTCGAAGTAAACCTCTTTGTCAGGGCGGTAATTGTTGAGCGGTTTTCCCAAAGAACAACAAACGAATTTATCGGACCTCGGGACGATATTATGCAGGAAGCAGGTGACGGCGGAGATGATTGACAGCGGAACGCCGGATCAGCTGGAAAACTATGCAAAGGAAAAGTGACGGTGACGGTCCGTGCTTTCGGAATGGAGCATCACGCGCTCGCACGTCGTAAAGATCGACCGAATTAAAGAAAAACAAATCGTAGATTATTGCAGCAATTGGTGGTTAGTGTTGGGGGACTTCTCTTCCACGAGCTACTGCAGAAGTTATGACAGAAAACATTTAAGAACTACTGCTCGCTAAAGCAGCAATCATAAGGAGCTACATTTAAATTTTTGCAAGTGCAACAAATCATCGTAAATGAACAAAGATACAGTATACATGTGCCAGAATTTTTGTTTGTCGAATGTAGTATTATTTTTTATTATTTAGCAGATGTAGAGTGGCAAAAAAACCTCCTCAAGTTCACTTCAAAATCCCTGCTCGTCCTATTTTAGATCCTGTTGGCTGTTTCAATGAACTTGGTGAATAATTTCGGTCAAGGTGTTTCGTCATCTTTGCGTTTGTCATTTCATTTTTATTATTATCTGGAACTTGTACTGTGTAAAAATGCCTTCGCAATGTGTAAGACGCAAATAAAAATAGCATTTTTGACCACTGCACAACGGCATAAAATCCAAGGAAACAAAATGTTTGCATCAAAGGTCCAACTTTCTCATTCTGTGCAACACCACTCTGGCTACTTCTTTTGTTTTTGAAAAAGCTTCAATTGTTGCGACAAAAATATTTTGACTGTTTCTTTGTTTTTCAGGCTAACATTTAAAACAAAGCAACTCGCTCACAATTTATTTATGTATGCAGGTGGTGACCAATTGTTTTGTTACCAGCGGTAATTCGAAAGGGGTTCGTGATGTAATACCTAAAAATAGCATACCGTACATCGAATTGCTAAGAACTTATAACTAGATAAAGTGAATAAGGGTGCACGGATAAATGACAACACATACTTAATTTACATTCGGTGTTGTTGTAAATGTCGCACACCATTCTAAAGCAAAATTTCAAATTTTGCTAAGTTTTCTGCGAAAATTTCACAAAATAAGGTAGTGGTCATATCATTATGCACCACTTGAATTGGGTATATTTTATTTCCGATGCTACCTGTACTCACTAAACAATCCCTACTTCTACTTTTCCGATGCTACTTGTCCGATGTTATTTTAGATGCTCTTTCACGTAGTAGCATCAGTTTTTGCAGAAACCCCTAAAAATCCTGAGAAACGAGTCAAATCTAGGGTGGTCATATCTTTATGCACCGCACTGTATATGTATCCGCAGAATGCTGAATCCGCTTACGTCCTACAGCAGATGTTTTGCAGGGAAAGCAAATAGTCGATGACATCTGAAGTCAGGTGCTCTGTTAACGTAGTATACTATTTTGATTTTCTAGTTTTCATGGAATCGAAGCGACATAATTGCTTCGATTTCCATCTGCGCTTATTGACGTTTCCCTCTGAGACACCCGGAAATTGGTTCCATTTTGCAGATGTCTCATGCAGTGCGATGACGAAAGGCCCGAGGTGACCTCTTAATCGAGTAGATGCGTGGGGCGCCACGGAGGAATCTATTTGAGGACGCCGTTGAAAATCGGTGTGTCGCTTTCTCACATGACCAGTTTCACTTTAAAAGAGTTGAAAGATATTACGCCCGCAAAAGTACAAAATAAACGCTGACAGTTTTAAGTAAAACTTTGTAATTTTTGAAGTTGTATTTTTCTCATGCCAATTTTCTAGACTTTCAAAGGATTGCTTGCTTTCACATCAGAGATTCTATTATACATTCTATGAGATTACGCTGTAGCGTCACGGACACCTTTTTTTTTATTTTTACAAGGCTATTGAACACTGACTTATCGATCATATTAAAAGCTGGCACAGCGATTAATTTCGTTTGGACATCTTTTTTAGCATTGTATCGCCCTGACATTTTCATAGCACATTATTAACCTTTCTTTCTTTCGGAACTTTTTTAAAATTTTTGCTTCCACCTCGGCTTCGGTGAGAAAATTGTTTACCGTAACCCTTCCGGATAAAGAACGCATCATCCTTCAGAACTAACGTGTCATAGCATAGATGTGGAACACATTAGCTAAATTTGCAAAGTTGCATTCCCGGCCACGTGTACGGCTTCGCGAAAGGCGCGGGGTCAAAAGCACTACTCGCATTTCCTTCGCACATGGATGACTAATGACGCTGATTGAGCGTGAAACACTCGTCAATATGTGACTTACCGTTGCGGAAGCATTCGAGGCAACACGAGGCTAGAGGATTTTCTTCCGGTGGAGTGTGGTACTGAAGGTCAAATACCAAACTTTAGATGGCGGTTAGATGGTGCCCAAATTAATTTTTGCAAGCAATCGCTACGAAACAAACCATCCTTAGTTATTAGCGTTTTATTCATCTCTTTTTAAATCAAATCCATGGTCAACATTTTATGTTTTTTTATTTTTATGCGGCTGGAAAAGAGTTTTACAAGTAATTAGTAAAAATAATTTTAGAAAATAAAAGGATTATTAATTAACAGCAATACGGAAGAGAATAAAACGGACAACACAAACTGTGCATGCTTGTCAAAATAACACGGTCCGTGAATACTTGCATGGAGCACCGGCTTGCGGCAAGTGCGCAAGTTTGCTTTGGGAGTCCCAGCTTCTAATATTAACTAGCAAGAGTAGCTGAAGGGCTTACAAAAATTCTGCACTGCTCAACACTTTTTTAAATCCAGTCCATCCTTCGACATTATACGTTTTTTATATTTTTGGAGGGGCATAGATTCTTATTTTAGGAAGAGTCAGGATTATCCTTTTTCCCAAAGACTAGCTCCCGATCCTATCACACCCGGCTTTTCCCACGTAAGACGAGCACAGGTCGGAGATCATCTTCACGGTGGCCTCCTTTCATCAAGCTCCCATGACAAATTGAGCATCATGACTTCAAAGTGCAAAGCTTCGGCTAAAATAGGACATTCCATACATCAGTCGCACCATGTATAACGATGATAAATGGTTCGCGGATAATAAGGAAACGTCGAAAGTGCGAGAGCTATTTATAGTGATGGATGGCGAGTCGCTGATAAATCGGTTTTCGAATGATCTTTAGATAGAGTTTCCAAGAACGGGCAGTGAGGTCGTGACACTTGGAAGTTTGCACGAAGAGAAGCTATAAATTTTGTCTCAATGCATCCATTTTTGTGCTTCGATTGTATGTCGTCTTAAACACATTTAATTGTGCTATATGTCGGCAGGTTATTTTGGTGTTAGCCTTCTGAGAAGTGTTTTCCTATACTAAGCTATCTCCGGCGGCTTTGTAGGATACACCTGCTTCGTCTAGTCTACCGTCTGAGTTAGGTGTACTCATGACCGCTGTTTACCATTATCGTTCAGCTGACTGGAGTTCCGCTTTTCTAGGACACGGAAGTTAAGAAATTTCCTCAGCAGATTTAGTCATCGTCGATTCAGACGAATAACGATGCCCTTACAATCATTAAAAAAATCTATCAAGCGCCATTCAACACTTAACACATTTTTCCCACAAATTAGAGCAGAAATTAACTAGGGAGATAAAGCTACAATCTCCAAACAACAGCCACAATGATAATCGTCAAAAATTTGAAATTTAAAGCAGAGTGATATCCTTTATTATGACTGTACTCAAACGGCCGGTTGTCAAAGGCCGGTACTGAATTCTCCTGGTACTGAAGTGTCCCGGTACTGAAATGCCGGTACTCAAATGACCTATAAGCGTGCCCTCACAGTTGCTGAAAAATCCATCCAACGCCATCCAACATTCACCACAGAAGGGCATCACTCTAGTGCAATTTTTGCTTAATGTTGATCTGGTTAAAGAACGCTTGAGACCATAGATAAACAGAAAAACAATTAACTAAGGAGGTCATAGCTGCAATCTCCAAGCAACAACCTCAAACACAACCGCCAAAAATTTGCTATTTAAAGCAGAGTGACATCGTTCATTATTGTTATTAAGTGTGCGCTTAATCAACATTACATAGAACCGTTTGCATGCATCCCTGCCATCTCTCGTTCTACCATTAGAAGCTTGGACTCCAAAAAGCAAACCTGGGCACTTGCCACAAGCCGAGCTCCTTCAGCTACCGTAGCCCCGCTCACCAACGTCACCGCATGTTTAATCTTGCAGCCTTCTTAATACGGCACACCAACGAAACACCTCATTTCCACATACGCATCACAAACAAATGAATCAGCTTTTGCTGTGCAGCTCTTAATTCATTCCTAGTATTCGCCTCCGTTCCTTTTTTGCACGCCACATTTATTGGCTTCCTCGGCATGTGTGGTCATGGTAGCCAGCAGATCGCTCCGGATTTAAACGTAAAGCAACTTTGTGATGGAGGAAGTAAGGCTGCCCTCACGCGCTCTACGCTTCGGCGCGCTTTGCATATCCTATAAAGAGGTCCAGCAGGCGGAAAATTGAATGCATGCGCCACGCTGTTTCCCACGTTTTGCTGACGTCGAGGTTAAGCGTGGACAATGTGGTGGGCTCGTCTGATCCACAGGAAGTTAACGCCTAAGACACTTAAGGGAACCTAAACATTACACTGAAAAATGGTGACATGGAGAGGCGGTTTGCATGTTGATTAGAGAAGACACACTTTCAAAGCAAAAATATGTATGACTTGTTAAGCGCGGTAGTACCCTACTGTGGTAAATGAAAAGCCACTGAGAAAAATGAACAAGAAAAAAAAATAAAATCATGCTAAATTGTCACAGTATCTGTGAATCGACCTGCAATATAAATACCATTGGTTTTACTCTTGCAACGAAGGAAAGAGACCAGCGGTGGTTGCTTGCAGCGCTATTTACCTGGCAAAAAAAGGTAATTAAAATTTTGCCTGCTTAGAAGGTCATCTAGAAAACAGGTATGAAACACAAAGAAGTGTGCAATGCTTGCCATCGAAAATATCAATGTGAAAAAAAACAAAGAAGCGAAAAATAAAGAAGCACAAGTTATATGCAAAAATTCGATCGTCGAAATAATACCCGTATCACGTGTTATTCCGACTAATAGAAGATAAATTATGTTTATAAAATAGAGCACTAAAGATGATTGGTTCAACTGAAAGCGATCTAATCCATTGGAAACGCCTGATCGCCTTTTACAACTTCTACAACTCCTGGACGTCTCCTACGATCTGCCCAAGAACTACAGGTTTCGGTCAGCCGAAAGCTAGCGACGAAGATCAGAAATGTAACTGTTTCTCTCTTCGATTGTTGTTATATCAGTGTAATACGTTTAGTTGATATCTAAACAAACGAGATTGCTATTTTCCATTCTTATAAAACCATCGTTCAGACCGCAAAAATATTCAGTCACATGATACGTTGCGCCCTATATCTACCTATGTACGTACATATGCCGAGTAATGTTCCACATGACTCAAAGGGCCACATCATCTTTCCTACACTGGGAGCACAGATCACCCAAAGACCAATGATCCATTTCCGTGTGAAACATCTGCGAATCACAAGATGATGATTGCTGATGTCACTAATGCCATGTCACCTACGATCTGAAACATTAAAAATTAATATCTCCCTGTTTAAATATTTCCACGACCAATGTTCGTTAATGTGCTTAAACACTCATGAATTAAGAAGGATCCGCTCGGATCAGAGCATCCTCATAGCCTCTCTACGTAATCAAAAAAGTGGTCCAAAAATAAAACGCATTGGTGGGATTCGGAAGAATCCAAAAGCCGCTCCAGGACATCTCGTGCACTCCCTCGCAACATACGATTTGGCTCGTTGCGCGCGACGTCCGTTCTACGTGCTTGTGTTGTCTCTCCTTTTTGCCAAGTACAATATGGGCGCCCACCAGGAGATAATCCCGCGCACAGCCGCTCGAAACGGATTCTCTGACGTCCGCAAACTTTATATCTTAAAGAACAATGGTACGATAGATGGTCAATGAAGAGAAGGGGGCGAGCGCATTTTGCAAGGGCATTTTTTATAAGTTAACAGTTGATGTGAACAAGGTTGCATGAGCACGTTGTCAACGTACGCCAGTTCCACTCTACAATAGCTATGGGACGATCCTCCCTTGCATCAAAAAGATATGGTGATAAGAAGATGATTACTGCCAACAATATTTATTTCCTCCAGAAGGGTAGAAAGACATGTTCAAAAATGCTGAATTATACTATACATGGTTTCTGCCCAAAAAAAAACACAAGACTAGCAATAAAAGAGCCAAACGCCACTCCCAAAGAAATTTAACCAGAATATGTTCCATGCGTTTTGTGGAGATATTTACTACGCAAAAATTGTAACAAATTTTTTTCAAAGATATAAAACTGTTCTCACCCCATTTATCAACTGTTACCCAAGTAACTGATCAGCGATCACTTCCGAACGATCGTGCCAAAGCATGACCAGAATCTCTAATCCCGTTCAACATAAACGTTGTTTGCAAAAGGTCTGCTCTTTTACGTGTTATTAGCTTGTTTTTGACGGGATTGTAAACTAATAAAACCTAATAAAGATCGATATTCCCTCCATTGCGTTGGAATCCAAAAATTTATTAAAGTTTTTTACCCTGTCTTTCTGGCCAACATGGTCGCCGGTCGCCCAAAAAAGTGTACAATCAGCTGCTTTTATCACTATGAGCATCATGAGCACTATCATTATGAGGAAATCCTTTCCGCTTCTTTGTGACCGTCAGTTTATCACAAGTCGCAACGAACATGCCGAACCAATATCCCGTAAATCTCAAACCTAAGTTCTTCACACTTTTGCTGACCCTTCACACTACACGTCCACTGTGCCATCTTCACTCATTTCGGTCACCGCTAATCGCCATGAACTCCGTCCATTACGACTTCCTCGACGATGTATTCTTCTTGCTCTATCCCTCCTCACGACTGGAAGCCTGTAAACTCTCTGGAGCAATAGGAGCCGCGGCTCAGCGTGCCTACGATCATCTCCACCATCACTTATTCGTTCTTACCAATGGAGAGCTCACGTACGAGAGAATCGACTATCTATCCGGCCATCGCCAGCCTCCGACAGTTGAAGCGCCTCTAAAGTACCTCCGCTCAACGTGGGTTGCGCTGCAGGGAGATGTCGAGGAATACGTCATCGATGAGGACCTTATTGAGCGCATCCACTCCTGCCTTAATCGTCGATCTCACTATTTGCTTGTCATAGCAACTAGCCACCTCACGCAGCAGGCTGTGGACTTTGTAATGTCGCTTAGGAAGCTTCGGGTGCTCAACATCAAGGCAGAGCTCAACGAAACGATTCTGCGGATCTTTGCCACGTTGGTTTCTAGAACTAAACTGATAAGCGCCGATTTAATCCCGCCTGATGTGAACGACAAATTTAAGGATCTGATTATTCAGCTGGTGGTCCAGAAGCAGTTCGTGACTCTGAACGTACAGAGTCCCGCTATAATTGAAGCGATAGTGGAGTTGTGGATGAAGGAGCCTGAGAAGTTGAGTGGAACGACCGTTGGAATCAGCGAATCATCCGAGGAATCAACCAACTGCCAGCAGCTCGGCGACCTGTTTCGAGATAAGCTAAGGCTGTGCTCGGACGAAGAAAATACTGTCTTTGAGAAGGCGACTTTATGCGCTAGTCGACCTCTAGCGAACCCTGTGTCCAAAGCTTACATCTACGAATGCCCCGAAGTCCAGGACAAGGAGGACAAGATGTACATCCTCTTTGAAATAGACGAGTATGATCCAGCCATGGAAGTGAGTGTCGTATTCGAGAATTCGGAAAGAATTGAGATATACTTCGTGTAATTTGTGACATCATCAGTTTGTTGTATCCGTTCAAATTTTCCATAAAATGTAATTTGTTTTCTTGCATTAAAAACAAAGAAGAAGACTGATCGACGACAAAAATTTTTTGCAATAAAAAATTAAGCCATTAAAAATGCTGTATTTTTCTCCATAGAACTGTTCTAAAGAACTGTGAAGAACTGTTAAGAAAAATAAAGAACTGTTCTGTACGTCGTTACAGTAAACTCGATTACAGCCAACAAACAATTTCCTAAAAGGAAAAAATTAAAGGAATAAAAAATGGGTCGACAAAAACCAGAGGACACCTATCGTCTTTCCTGCAGCAAATTTCGTAGGAAAGCTTTGTCCAGAATTTGTCTTGTCAGCAAAAATTTTCTTTGCCGGTTTACTCAACTTTCCTATATGCCTACAAAGTCATGCATGCGTGTCAATGAATGTAGTGCGTTTTACGAGACGCTTACGTGTCATCAATGGCCACCAAACAGGGATTATATGTAGTAAGACGATAGTGGTGCGTCGCCGTCTTTTTCACAACAAAGGAAGCGCTGCGAACATAAAAGAGATTTCAACCTTGAATTGTATTGTTTACGTAGAACAAGGATGAGTAAGCTACGCTCAGCTATCGTGGACGACTTGTGACTCATCGGGTTTTGTTTGAACCCTAAGGAAAAGTATGAAAGATTTCCACAAAAATTACAATGAAAAAATAAACAAGAGAATTAAAAAGACCGGCAACGTCGGAAATGTTCGACGCGTTAGTTTTCAGTTTTTTAATCAACCTGGATGGCTTGACTCTCTTAAAAGCTGGCTTGCAAAGGGATTCTCTCTCAAAAACAAGTCACAAATGGAGAGTTGAATGCTTCCAACTTTAAAAAAATTTTTGCGTCTAATACGTATTGTATTGTAATATGAAATATATGACCTACCGTGTAATATGACCTACCCAAGTCCATAGTTTCCTTTACACCAAATTAAATCCAACCTTTCAGAGTCCCATCAAAACACATTCCCATTCTTCATCTAATGCGTAAATATGATCTATTCCATGTAAATCATCCGAACGAAGACGGACGACCGAAAAGAGGTTAACCATGAGCGATCGGGTTAAACATGCGATCGACCTGTGCGGTCGACTGTCTTCTTCCACTCGATTAATGATCGGCGTCTGCGCGTTTTCGATTAGGTTCGTCGTGTCACTTCCGCGGGTGTTTTCGCCAATTTGCTGGGGTTCTTGTAATCCGGAGAGTGTAATTCGTTAATTGAATGTTTATGGTCCAATAGTTCATATCCTTTTAAAAATGAGTCATACGGTTGAACAAAATACCCTCGGACAAAAATGTACGGTAGTTACACTCCACATTGGCCCTGGAAATTTCCTTGCAAAAATAGTGAGGAAAAACACTAAGAAAGTGTGTGTTCTTTGAATCATCACAAATAGTGATAAAAATGTGTTTTCTCCAGTAAATTAAAAATTAAACAAAGTGAGTGATTAAAATACCGCCAAGATATACGGTATGTCAATCTCACCTTGGTTTTGTAAATTATCTAGCAAAAATATTGAGGAAAACTGTTTATAAAAGTCTGTTCCTTGGATTCACATGCATTTGCACTAATATGATTCCTGTATATAAAATTGCTATGCCCTACAATAATGATTATGCAAAAAATGTACAGGCATGTCCTAATCGATAGTAAGATTTTTGTCAGTTTACTTGACGTGTTTTGATAGATTTATCGCCATGATTTATGATAGAGGTCTCCATGACGGTGCGGGGAGGCGAGTAGTGTGACGTTTTATGCCGCTTTTTTCGTGCGAACCGATCGGACAAACTCAAAACTTTGGAAGAAAAGCATGGAAGAAAAAATTGTAAAAAGGCTATCAAACAAAAATTGACACCCCTACACTTTGTGAGGCCTGAATAACATAATGACCCCTTTTAATAAATCCATTATTCCGCCCGAATGCGGCAAACATCAAACAAAGATGGAGTTTCAGCCAATTTGGCGTGAAAAATTGCCGATCCGCCCATGATAACGCCGAACGCCTCCTTTCGATCTTAATCGCTGTTCGGACACATTTTTTCGGTTTATGACAGGCCTCCTAATTTGATCCCTCTGTCTTGAAGCGAACGTTGGTTTATCGCTTGAAGAAATCGTTAATTGGTTTTTAATTAACCTGTATAATTAATCGCATTGACGCAGCGCGCGAGGATCACCCCAATTCGTCGTGGAAAACGTGTGACTACAGCTGCCAATCGCTGTTATCGCCGTGTTCTTTTCAGCACTCGATTCATCATGCTCGGGTTTCTACTTGTTGCGATGAACTGTGTACTACTGGCTCAGGCAAAGTGTTACGGTAGAGGTAGGCCTGTAGTATTTATGAAAATTGAATAGGCATACGAGCAGATCTATTAGGCAAAAGTTTAAACATTTGAAGAGGAAAAATAATTTTGGTTCTTCTTCTATTGGCAATATTGTTCAATGTACACATCAAATTATGGTCAAACTGGATCCAATTTCTTATGAAGAAGAAATTCTTTCACTAAGTTCGATATCCTCTTTATTGAAGAAATAGGTCATTAATAGCATGATATTTTTGGCGTATTCCTCGAAGAGTTTTAGATAGCAAGGACGGAATGTGCGCCAGAATAAAACCGAATCAATTTCAAATACAAGGAGTTCAAATCGTGGACGCTTCAGAAAAGATCCACGAAGACATTGAGGTGGGTTTACAAAGTATTCAGTTCTCAATTGATGCTCAGATTAACATTTTAGTATTTGCACTAAAAACAAAAGTTTAAAAAAAGTAATGTGCGCTAGAAGCGCTTTCATTGTTTGACTCCGTTTTCTGGAAGCGTTTTTTAAAATTCGGTAATAAGATGTCAGCAACAGCACTCTTCCTTGTTTTACTTACCCTACTGCATATCAGAAAGGACAATACCAACCCTCATCTAACATCCGCCGTCAAGCAGTAAACTATCAAGACGAAATACAAAACTTCCCTCAAGCAGGCGGAGGTACGGTCGGTCAGATCGAGCAACCCACAGGACAACAGCCAAGTGGAGTCGGTTTTGTCCCACAAACAGCTCCGTCGCTTGGAGGAGAACAAAGAGAAGTATATGGCGCAGCAGAAGGTAGGATCCTCCAAAAATGGTATAAATTTTGACGAGTTAGAGAAATAGCGTGCGGGTTTATGGAGGCAAACTTATCAGTGGTCTTTAGGGAGTGTCGCAAGTCAAGGCACGGATTACGCACCGCCAGCTAGAGGACGTCCTGCAAAGAAAGGGAAGAAGGTGGGCTTCTCACAACTACTCAAGGTTACTTCTGTGTGTTCAGCAACCACCTGGAATCGCGCCGTCTGGAGCACAGTCGTTGACACAACTTGCCTCTACTGGATTCATCTCGAACGCCAAGGATCCGTACAATGTAAGTTGCATTCTAAGAATATCACTGTGGAAATGGACAACCAAAAATAAAACTAAAAAAATAAAAAAGAATATTAGATTTTGCCTCTGTCTAACTACATATTTGCGATAAGACCGGGTATATCAAATTTCCTCCCAAAAAATACCAGGTTTTCTTTCCTTACTAGAGCTCAAAGAACAGTCGTGCTTCAGAGTAAAGCATTATGGATGGGAAACTGCTTGTGGTCACTAGGGTTTTAGTTAAAATAGAGTTCATTTCACGTGTCCAACGCTCCATACTAGTTCATGATCACCTTCAAACAACTCTCAAAAATCATTAAAAAGTCTAAAATAAAATGCATTTGTAAGTCTAGTTTAGAATCTCCAAGTTAAGGGTCTTATCATCTTGTACCGGGGGTCAACCTTACATTTACGGTCCGGAATATGGTCACGGCACTGTCCTCTTTTCTACTAACTATGAGAATCGACTTTCAAAAATATTGTAGATCCGCGAAGGCAAACAAGGAGCACTGTCAAGTGCTATCGTCGGCAAATACTACTATCCACCCAAGCAGGATCTCCCTCTGCCCAAGTGTTTCCACAACCCTACAGGCTACGTGTGCTGCAACACCAAACTCAACGCCATCATGGAAAACGCGTACAAAGAACTGCGAAAGAACCCGAAATTCAACACTTGTAACGTCGGAGTGATCGCGACTACGGTGCAGAAGACGTAAGAAGTCCTTGGAAGTGACTCTGGTGCGCACTTCTTCTTTCAGAGCGGAAAAAGAGTTCAGCACTCCATTTGAAAGCATCGCAGCTCTAGAAGACTTCGCTCAGAAGGTTCACTTCTCCGGGGACATGGTGTGCAAGATAGAAATCGACGGAAAGTAGGTTGACGCTGTCCTCTCCCAAACCGTCCTATCTAAGGTACATCCTCGCCTACGCGACGCCATACCACGCCGACAAAGCTGTGGATCCCGAAGTCCTCGCGGGGCGTAAGAAGATCGAAGGGGAAGGCGAGGCACGAACAGGAGAGCTTCTTGGGCCTCGCAGGGTTCGTTCCATGCTAATTTGAGGTCACGATTGTGCGGGGTGCTTTGTTGTGGAAGTGTATATTTATTGTTGACCTACTATGTATGTTAATTAACTATTTAATTTGTTTAAAGACGAGGTAAAAGCTGTTTATGAAGATAAGATTGTATTATCAAAAATAAAATAGTTCATTGTCAGTGGTTGGAGCTCAGAAGGGAACCTGACTCCGCAGGCCTTCCTACTTCATTCAAGTCCACACGCTGCGTTGAAACCTCGCCGCCTACAGAGGTTAGCTGCCGGTCCAGGCAAGTGCTATCAAAGCTTAAGACGCTCACGGCTGGCTGAGCAGCCTTCTCCCTCTTCATATACGCTCATCCGTCAACCTTAAGCAGCTGAAAGTGGTCAGGAAAGCAAAAATGCTCGTCACAAACACCACCTCAAAGGAAGTTCAGCTCGTTAAGAAGCTGTCCGCTCTTACCTTAAGGGCGGGCTATACTCTGTGTCTACAGACACACAACAGACACAGAAGACAGACACAGACATGTCTGTAACGTGTGGCCCGCACTTCATGAACAGCGAACAGAACAAACATATTTACTCCTGTTACAATAAGTGGTCTCCTAACATAATTACTCACAATAATAACGATACAACAAGACAGTTAACTAACCAACATAACACTACCAGCGGCCGATCTCGTCCGCTTTCCTTTGTACGAACTGTTCGAATTCCTCCTTCGAGAAGCCGGCGTTGGAATAATCGAAACACTTGAAGCTCTCGTCGATAGCAGAGAGGAAGTTCTGGCGCATCTCAGGATTCCCGCATTCGTCATCGCTCCACTCGCCAAAATGTTCCTTCGCTGTCTGCTGCAACTCCTCAAGAAGCTTCGCCTTCCTGGGTTCTTCATCAGTGTCGTTTACAATTTGGCGAAGGGTTTCCATGGGCGTGTTGCTGTCGATCATTCTGTGCATGATGAGAGAACCGCCGTACTCTAGCGAAGGAATCATCAGTTCTTCCGCCAACTAAAGATCCTCATGATTACCAAAATGCAAACGACACGTACGTTTATGAGCTCCATAAGTTTCGGAAAGTCGATATCCATGAAGTAGTTGTCTCCAAAGTCGGATTGCGCAACCAGGAATCCATCGCGCCCGCTAATGTGGCGCTTCTTATCCATGCCGGAGTTGGGGCTTTGGCAATACTTGCACCATTCAAGAACCTAAAACTGATCTCATTTCACTTCCAAAGTTCGAAACAGAAACTGTTACCTTTTCAAAGACCATTTGAGTGCCTTCCTTGAGCTGAAGGAAAGCGGACTTCCTAATATCTAAAGAAGAAAATTTAGTGTCACACGTGAAACACGATGCTTACCCAGCTGCTTCTTCAGCTTTCCCATCATCAGCGCGCATTCCACAGGGACATCGAAGTTCTTCCCGTCGGACGTAATAACAGAGGCGGTTCGGCTCATGGCTAATAGGCTAGAACTATGATATAACACACGATAAATGCCTCAAGCGATAGCAGAGCTGATTGCAAAATCAGAAGATATCAATGAACAAAGGACATAAATACATTTAATGGCATGATTAAGAGCAACTGCAACACAAGAAAGAACAAATATCTACCCACTGCGCTTCCGGTTGATTTCACGAGCAATATTGACCATCTTCTGCATGACGTCCAGCCTGCTGCTCAGCAAATAGTCGATGAGTTTCTGATCCGCGACCAGTTGCAGGAGAAGGTCGTCTGCCTTGCAGTTGCGATCGCACAGATTAAGTTCCATTTTCTGAAAACGAGAAGATGGAAAGAACGTGTATAAACAATGACGATCAAGCGTCAAGAAGCCCAAGCATGGTGAATCGAATCAACGCAGATGTAAACAAGTAAAATTAATCTCGGACTGACGCCAGACTCACATTTCCGCCGTACAAAAATCTTTCCAAATTCAGCATGGATCAAGCACTGACCTCGAGCGATATACCACGAGAACGGCGAGGCCTCTCACGCCTAAAGACATGACACGTGAGAGGAGACATCGTGTCGGGACACTCAGAGACGAGACACTGCCCGTTTAAAACAAACTGGGTGGCCTACTGTGGGAAGCTTTGTTCGTCTGTTTGTTTCGACGTTTTCTCTGTTCGTCTCTGCTCTTTGGTGCGTTATTGCTCGCTTCAAGTCGCACCGGCGGGGATACGGTAAACATCTCAAACATGCCCCTCAAGGAGAGTTGTACAGTTGAATCGGTAGATCGGAATCCAAGAAGCGGGAATTCCTGAAACTCGTAATTCCACACACCCCTGATCGTAGTAAACAACTGATTTATGCAAAGGTAGATGACATTGGCATCTATAATGCCGTCACAAGGTAGAAATGAGAATTGAGCAACAACAGTGGGAGCACAGGTTTGCCGTCGTGCAAGTTATTGTCGCGGAATCGGTCCATTGGGCAGCAAATTGGTCGGGGCAGCAGCTTGGCCGACAACACCGGCCAAGCTGTCGGACGAAAGGTTTAATTACCCAAATTTGTGGTAAACGTTCAATCCGCCCTTGTAAATGGAAATGGCAAGATTAATTTTTGAATTTGCATCTCTTCGCGGATGCTTATGTGGACTTCCAAAGTTCTTCTTCCATCCTATGGGTACCTATAGCTCTTGTTGGCCACCCTTCTTGTTACTCACAGAAGCACGCTGATACCAACCAAAAATCTGCAACAGTCAAGATGCAAAAGAGAAGCATATAATGAAAGAAAAGTTTTATACAATACAGGTAATTCCTTATGTACATTGATCACATAGGAGATCGGAAG
>KN168158.1:3928-19953 GCA_000757755.1 Steinernema glaseri
CCAAAAATTTGCACGATTTTATGTGATTCTGCCGAGATTTCTGTCCATTTTGACCTGACACCCCCTAGATTAGTAATCTGCCAGTTTTCTAACCAAAAAATACAAATGTCAAATGGAAAATTGGCTGAAACCTCGAGGAGATATCGTATTCTAGAATCATCATGGTCCATTGAATCGAATAAAGCATGTCCTTCTTCTACATGGGGCAGAGTAGTCATGGGCCGGTCCAGACATTAGTCGTCTTTGCGATGCTAGGATTAAGTTTTTAGAAGCGACGCACAGATGTGCGATTCGCCGAGCAAATATGGAAAACAAGCGATGCATCCTGAATGTAGCATCTCCTCAGCGGTCATAAATATACACACACATACACAACAAGCTTATTCCACAACGTACACCTTACAGTACGTTGTGGTTTCTCAATCCTTTCAAAGCCAAGATGTCCGCCACCCCCGTGTCCTACTCCGGACGCTCCTTCGACGGACCCCTTGGCACCGTCCTCCTCTCCAACCGCCTTGGAACAGGGCTCTTCGGAGCCGTTTACTCGGCCTCCTGCAAGGACAAGCAGCTCGCGGTGAAGGTGTTGCCGACGGAGGGAAAGGAGGACCGTTTCTACTTCGACCAGGAAGCCTCCATCGTGAAGAAGCTGCAGGAAGCTGGCCACAAGCACGTCGTGGAGTGCCTTGGCACTTCTTCAGCGCCGGGCCTGGGACTCCTCTTCTTCGCCCTGGCGCCCCTAGGCTCCCTCCACGAGTTCATGAGGCGCCAGGGATGCCTGGAATACCCCCACGCCTGGCTGATCTACAACCAGCTGCTTGAGGGGCTGGCCTTCCTCCACTCGCGAGGCATCTACCACCGCGACGTGAAGCCGGTGAACGTGCTTCTGGACGCGGCGAACCACGCGCGCCTCGGCGACTTCGGCCTGGCGCACTTCGACGAGGCGCGGACGAAGAACCTCCTTCTGGAACCCGACGCCGGCACCCCCGCCTACTTACCCCCGGAGATGTTCGAGGACGGACGTTGCTGGGCCCATTATGGAGACCTCTGGGCGGCGACGATGACTCTCCTCTGCTGCCGCGTAGGGGAGCTGCCTTGGCAACGCGCCTCCGCGGCGGAGGACCTGGACTTCGCGGCCTTCCAGCGGTTCGACCTGGATATGGACTACTGGAGCCGTTTTGGAGGCTCCTGCGAGCTTCTGTTGTCCATGCTGAACCCGAACGTCTTGAGGAGGGTCGTCCCCAAGGTGTATCTCGATGCGGTGGCGCGCTATGGATCCGTTCGTTGACGGTCGACGTTTAAAATGAATTAAATTGAATAAAAAATGTTTGTCAGTGCTATAGCTTGTGTTTCTGTGATTCAATGTTAGTTTTTCTTACAGTACATGCTTCTTAATGAAAAAGAAATTCCTCTGGAATTGGAATTGGAACATAGCTTCTTGTGCGTAGGGATTTAGTGAAGCCCAAAAAAACTTCAACTTGAAGGCGCATGGACGAAATAACGCATTGATAGTTGAACGCAATTCTCCTCCATAGAGCTACAGTACATGTGTAGCTGTGTTCTAAAGCACTTTTACACAAAAAGCAGAGGAGATAGTTGATCCTCAGCGTTCGACTGTGATTCCTTTTTTCTCTTTTGACTCCTTCTGTAGAAGACCAGCCTGAAGGGAGAAGCTGAAGCCAAAGTCATAGCAGCCAAGATTTAATTCTACGGGGCTTCTAATTTTTTTTTCTTCGTTTGAGTCTTCTCGTCTCGGTTTTGCATCATTAGAGATATGGTCAGTTCAGGAAATCCGAAAAATGCTTGGTCTCTTTTTTTTCAGGATGCATTGCTTGTTTTCTATGGTTCCTTTTCCATGGCAAATCGCACATTTGTGCATCGCTTCCAGGTGCTCCACCTTAGCATCATGGTTCCTTTTTTTCTTCGTTTTGGTCTTCTCGTCTCGGTTCTGCATCATGCTTCTTATTTGTAACAAAGGAAAGATAGTAGAGATATGGTCTTTTCAGGAATCCATTTAAAAGTGACCAGCTCGAGGAAATAACGTATTCTAGAATCACCATGGCCCATTAAATAAATAAAATCACCTCCTTCTTCTCCTCAGACCTACAGTAGCCGCATTCCAGAGCCCTTTTACATCATATATCTTATCATCATAAAGACCTTCTTCAGCGTCCCATCGTCTTCACCGCAACATTATGACTTCGATCTGCAGCCGTCATCTCCTCAGCAATGTTAAACCACATCGCCGACCGTTTTTTGCCAAATTGTTGCGAAGTGCGGATCGCCTCTCGGAGCGCGATCTCCGGGACCGGAAAAAAGATCGTTTCAGGTGGAACTGACACCTGCCCGATCGATCTGCGAGAGGTCCGAGCCCCTGTGGAGAACCGAGTCCTGGAGTCGCCCCTCGGAAATGAAATATGATTCAGGGCGCGGAGCGGCTTCTGAGAAGCGGCGTCACTTACCGAACGCCCTTCTGCTGGGGCTTCCTCGGACGAAAAACATGGTGTACGAGGTATTGGAACGGCTCGGTAAACCGGCTGCGCTCCTGGCAAAAAGGGTTCGGGTCATGCTATAAAAGCGGCTTCCCGACTGGCAAGAGCAGCATCGTCTTCCTTCTTCTCCGCTCACCTCTCAGCTGCTTTCAGACGATGGAGTCCGAGTCCCGGGAGAAGGCCTACACCTTCGTCGCCTACACGGCCGTCACCTTCTCGCTGGTCGCCGTGCTGGCCGTCTTCGTCACCCTTCCCATGGTGAACAACTACGTGAACTCGGTGAACGCGCGCGTCGCCTCGGAGATGGAGTTCTGCCAGATGTCCGCCAAGGACGTCATGCAGGAGGTCAGCCAGTTCCGTCGCCAGGCCGTGCCCCACCCGCTCGCGCTCGAAGTCGCCGCCACCAACGGAACGGCGCGTGCCAAGCGTCAGACCGGATGCACGGGATGCTGCTTGCCCGGAGCCCAGGGCCAGGACGGAGCCCCCGGAAAGCCAGGTCGTCCTGGCCGTCCCGGAGCCCCCGGAGCCCCTGGATTCCCTGGACGTCCTCCCCGGTAGGTGCCTCTTCTCCCGTCCCCACCTACCGTAACCCTTTGCAGCGTGTGCGAGGAAGTCACTCCCCCTCCGTGCAAGCCTTGTCCCCAAGGACCTCCCGGACCCCCTGGACCTTCTGGAGAGCCCGGTAAGTGCGCGTCCGGGAAACGGGTTTGGCGCGCGCGCAAGAAACGGTCGGACGACTGGAACGTTCCAGCGCGGATCGAGTGAGGATAGTGTTATTGCAAAAACGAACGAGCGAACCGGTTGCGTCGTCATTGTTTTTGCGCGCTTTCAGGCAGCCCCGGATTCCCCGGCCAGCCCGGCCAGCCCGGTCAGCCCGGCAACCCTGGACCTCAAGGACCTCCCGGCCCGCCTGGACAGCCTGGCCAGCCCGGAACCGACGGACAGCCCGGAGAGGCCGGTCGCCCCGCCCAGGACACCCCCTCCAGCCCCGGCAACCCTGGACCCCAAGGACCTCCTGGCCCCAACGGACCCCCCGGAGACGCCGGAAGCCCTGGCCAGCCTGGTCAGCCTGGACAGCCTGGAAACCGCGGAAACCCGGGCCAGCCTGGCCAGCCTGGAAAGCCTGGCGAGAACGGACCCCCTGGACCCAAGGGACAGCCTGGACTTCCTGGAGAGGCTGGAGTGTGCCCCAAGTACTGCGCCCTGGACGGAGGTATCTTCTACGAGGATGGCAGCCGCCGCTAAACGGTAAAACTCGTCCTGCGGTCCCCTTTCTCACCTGCCGCTTTCAGAACCCTTTTCCCAATTCTCTGCAGCTTCCTTCTCAGCAAAAATTTCGTCCGACTTTTGTAATTCTACCAACGTAGTGCCCTTTGTAGAACCGAGTAGAGTCGGCGGCTTTGTCGTCGGCTGCCCTGAAGTAGTAAATGCATGCAACAATCCCGTCTTGGTCTTGATCTCGGGGCGCTGTGGTTTCGATTTCGTCGCGAACGGTCGTTTTTGTGCTCCTCCGTCGAGAGAAATGGAAAGTGGCGATCCATAACGTGGAAAGTCGTGCGGAGAAGGGGCGTCGTCCACTGCAAGCGATCAGGTTATACAGTTGAGTCCGCTTCTTGAACCGAGCCTCAGAAGAAGGGGAGCTAGTCGTGGAGAGGCCCTCATAGAACCGCGCCAATGTCCAGTGGCCCTCAAATCCAAGCCGACCCCTACCGTAACCCTTTGCAACGAGGCTAATCCACAAAACAAGCGAGGAGGTGTGAAAGAAGCGGTCGCTCCTTCTTGAGACGCGACAGACACGTCTTGTCTCGCCCGATGGCTAATCCCGACACCTAGCGTCGTCGAAGATCCGCGATCCCTTCTCCGCTTTCACTTATGACGACTCTCTGACATTCCGAACATTCGCTTCGTCCGCGTCCAATTGTGTCGGAGAAGAGTCGCGCCTGTTGCGAAACGGCGTGTGCGTCACAAACTGGAAGTCGCTCTGGAGAGAGCACTTCTGCGGAAATTAGTTAACAAGGGGCTAAGGGGACGAACGGGTGCTCGATGGGAAAGTGTTTGGGAGAGGGTTTTTGAGCTCGGATAGAGGGTCTCTAAGGGTGGCAGCATCTGTGAAGCACTCGATGGTGGCATGGAGTTCTAAGTGGAGATGTGGAAAGCTTCAACGGTGGTTGACTTCAGATACGAATCAGCTAAGGAATCAGGATTTTACAAGACCCATCGTGGGGAATGTTATCCGACGATACAAAGAATTTTGAAGCGTCTTTGGCTATGTGAGGTGTGTGTAAGATGCTCTCAAGTAGGACGACATGAAGAACCCTTCTTCTAAGCCCGTTCACGTCTACTTTTCAATTGGGCGAAGCATAGATGGCTCGGATTGGCGACTGTTACCCATAAGGCTTAGGTTCGAATGATTTTTCGGTGGCCTTTTTCTGCCTTCGTTTAACTTTCTAGCCCACTTTGTAACCACACGTCCTACGCAGCTCCCTTGGCTCTTCACCTAAGAAGATTAACCCTAGTATTCAACATAGAAAAAGGCCATGATACCCCCTTGAAATGCAAAGATATGTTAAGGATAGGGCCACAGGTAAATACTACCAAAGATGCACTGCTTTCTGAACACAATCCGGGTCCATCTAGTGCTGTTCAATCCAGAGCGCCGCAATCCATTCTCCACTTCTGGACTAATTGAGCTGTAGAAGACGATCCGTTCCCGACACTAAATCTCCGCCGCTTTACGACCCTCAACACGGGAGTCTCCGGAGTGGCAAAACAAGCTTCCTTTGATCCTATTTCCAATCTAATCGCCCTTACAAGCCAAAGTCCCAGAAGTTCTAGACCCAGAAACCTTAAAAAGGCTATTAAATGCATCCAAATTCGTTTACATCCTCAAGGAGACGATTTGAAAGCTCAAGAATCCTTCACCTGTGTTCCATTTCTCGGCCCGAATCCACGAGTTCGCCTTCGACGATCAAGCGGGCCGAAGCCCTTGACTCCGGCGTTGCACAACCCGATCCCGGCGAACATTCCCTCTTAGTCAGCGACGTCCGCGTCGCCTCCGGGCGCTTTCTTCGGATCGCGTAATCGCGCGGCGACCGCGCCCCTTCCAGGGCTCCACTCCTTAAAAGGAGTGACCGCTCGCCAGTCCGCAGCTATCGGCGCGCGTCTCCCTCCGCAGCCCCTCTAACTCAGGCCTCCGCAGTCCCTCTTCCGACCATGATCGAGTCGGAGCAGCGCGAGAAGGCGTACCGCTTCGTCGCCTTCACCGCGGTCAGCTTCTCGCTCGTCGCCATCGTCGCCGTCTTCGTCACCCTGCCCCTGGTGAACACCTACGTGAACTCGGTCCAGGCGCGCGTCGCCTCCGAGATGGACTTCTGCAAGCTGAGCGCCCGGGACGTGATGCTCGAGGTCCACGAGTACCGGGCCACGCCGCGCCACGCCCTCCCCGAGGCCCTTCTCCGCGCCGTAGCCCCCTCCAACGACACCGTCCGCGCGAAGCGCCAAGCCGCCGGAACGTGTCAAGGTACGTAATCGCGCGGACCGGTTTGGTGGCGACGTTCCACTCCTCCGATCGCCTCTTCGCCGGTCACTCGGCCTTCCAGAACTTCTTCCCGCGCTTCCCAGGGAAATGATACAGGAGGAACCTGATTTTCGTGGAACATGAGTGATTGAGGGGAGGCGAACTTTCGGATTAGGCTTTAAGACTACTAAGGAGGTTCCAAAGGGTCGTGAAATTCTAGAGTTTCTCTTGTATCACGTTGATCCCCAATCTACCGTATACCCCACCCTAGGATGCTGCCTGCCCGGTCTCGAAGGAACTCCCGGCACGCCCGGAAAGAACGGAGTCCCTGGCCGTCCCGGAGCACCCGGAGCTCCTGGATTCCCCGGACGTCCTCCAGCCGTCTGCGAGCAGATCACCGAACCCCCGTGCACCCCTTGTCCCCCTGGCGAGCCCGGCCCACCCGGTCCTTCGGGAGACCCCGGATCTCCTGGACCTCTGGGCCACCCAGGACGCAACGGAAACGACGGACCTCCTGGCCCTCAAGGTCCTCCGGGACCTCCTGGACCTCAAGGAGATCCCGGACGCGACGGACCTCGTGGTGATCCCGGAAGACCGGCGATCTCGACGCCCGCCATCCCCGGAGACCCAGGAACTCCAGGAGAGCCTGTAAGTCCACCACCTTCTTATAGATGAAGAGGGGTACCTTCCAGGGACCGCAAGGCCTTCCCGGAGACGCCGGCCAAGATGGCCGACCTGGCCCCGATGGCCAGAACGGACCGCCTGGTCCTTCTGGGCCTCCCGGGCCCAACGGACCTCCGGGAGAGGCCGGAAGACCTGGCCCCGCCGGACAGCCCGGACCCCAGGGTGAGCGCGGCATCTGTCCGAAGTACTGCGCGCTGGACGGCGGCGTCTTCTTCGAAGACGGCACGCGGCGGTAGACGCCATCCACAAGAAGTCCCCTGCCACTTCTGCGTCATGGTCCTCGTCGCCGTGATGTGTTCTCCGAAAGCTTGTAATGTAAATTATCTGTACATTTCGATCGTCAAAGTGCTAAGAGGTCTATGTCTGTAAAGAGTGTTGGAAAGATAGATAAACCGGTGTTTGACTCGCCACTTGCGCCGAAAACACAAAACACAAGGGAGTGGGGATCGGGGTCAAGTTCTCCTTTGTCTCTCGAAGATGTGCTGAGCAAACAGGATGCTGCAGGGATTGAGTTTTCAGTGGACCAATCTCCGTGTTGCCCCTGAATGTCATTTGGATGCACAAACCATTAGTGTATTAACCTAAAGGAAGTTAGTAACACATACAACACAGTGACAAAATAGTGCAACCTAACAAGGACTTCGTCGACAACAGCTTAGAATTTACTGGAACCCCACGGCATTCCTCCACTCGAATGATGAGCTCCACCAGCGCTATCCCTAAAGAAGGAGGTCTTAGCAGAATACGTCAAATCCTAAACTCACTGTGAACTAAGGCGGCCGTGCCATCCGTTTCTGGAGCTCTTTGACCACGAGCGATTCTTGAAGTTGCGATACGGATGGTAGTACGTGCAGTAGTCACCTCGCTTGCAACGACCCTCCATGTGCAAACGGCACAGGCGCTGCTCACAGGGTCTCGACATCAGCAGCTCACTTGAGTCTTCCTCTGCTTCCTCCGACGCCTCAATAGGTTCTACTGGCTGGACATCCAAAACCGTTTGAGTGTCAATCTCCTTGGTTGGCGTTTCACTGGGCACCTCCGATGTGCCTGGCACTTCATTGGCTACTTCTGGCTTATCCATACTTGGCAACGTAAGGTGAATCTCTTGGGAGAACTCCTGGAGCAACTCGTCATCGTCAAAGACGCGATCCACATTAAATTCGATGACATCACTGTCATCGCTGGACTGTTCCGCCTCGTCACTGCTGATTTCACTAAAATGAAGCTCATCGGTGATGTTAGCAAACGGGGCAGCTTACGATGTCGAATCATCAAACGATATGGAAGCGTTGAGAGGCAAGTCAGAATCAATGAACCCTTCGATGAAAGGCTTCATATGGTCGGCGACATGGAACGAGCATCGATTCGTTTTGGGTGGTGTACAGTCGGACAGCCCATCACATGGGCTACTCTGAGAATGATCAGCCTCGGGTACATAGCTGCATTCAGCGTTTTCATCGGCAGCCCATTGATCAGCTTCTGCAAACGGAATGGTGTCATTTGTGACAAAACAGGTCGGAGCAACATACCATTGTAATGAAAGTTGGGATCGAATCGCTTAACGTAATCCATCAGTTGTAATTCACAGGCTTCCTTCATAAGGTTCATTTCTTGGAGCAGTTCCTTGTTCGTCCTCATCGGATTGTTGTTATCATGGAAGTATAGATGCACAGGCATCGTAGGTTAATGGTTAACTTCGAGGCCGGTTAGATCTGGAAGCAAAGTAATGGGGTGTTGAGGGGAAAAGAAGATGGCCGGCAAAACGGCTTTTTACACGGGAAATAACGCTTTCAAACAGCAAAAGTACCTAAATGTTTCATAGGACTTGCTCTAGGAAATCAGCCCAGAAGCAGATAGCCTCTTACAAATATCTCTCGTCCGGTACAAGTAGACTAGAGTAGACAGAAGAGATGAGAGGCAGCCGGTAGCGTACAATTCCAAGGACGTCCATGCACGAAAGGGCAGCAAACTGAACATAAACACGAGTTTAATCCCGTTACCGTAATCAGAACCGACGTTCTCGTGCTTCTCGGACATCAATTTTAAGGACATAAGCATAGCCATCACCAAATGTCGACATTGGGAACATCACACTTGTCACCTCAAACCAGACATATCGCCTCCCCACTGTCTGTGACTTGCACACTTTGTCTCATGCAGCGAGACTAGACAGACGAAAAGTAGACGAGAGACTCGTCCGCCCAGAGGAAATGCCGTCGGAGGGAAGAAGACAGAAAGCTGCCAGCTATAGGCGAACGTTCAAAATGAGTTTGCGTTCAGTACCGTAGTCAGTAACGATGCGCTCATGTAATTCGCTTCAGGATATCAGTGTCTCTCTCTCTCTCGTTTGTGGCGTCTCGTCTCTGTGTCTGTCTCCGTTTTGCAACTCCGTCTCCTTGTTTGCCGCAAGTGGCGCCATTCCTATTGTCTTCTATCTTTATCTACCGTGTGGCTCTGACAAGTGGCTCTCCAATATGAACGTTTCTCGTGTCGCCTCTTGTTCTCCTCGTGTTCTTAGCGTTCACTTTCAGGAAAACGCAACGATGAGCAGCTCATCTCCCATGGATGAGAAGGAGGTCGCGGAACTTCTCGCTCAAGCGTCCAAAAAGCATGTGAGCGAGCATGTTTCCAACACGCTACTCTCGAGGCTTCCGAAGGCGGCAGAAACGCAGTCCTTGACATGTTTGGGCAAGCTGCTGGATGCGGGCGCGAGAATCTTCGCCTACAAAGTCGACCAAACGTATGCCGACACTCTGAACACTCTTCGCGATATCACAAGTTAGTTGGTTACTTTTAACTTCGGTGCATTTAAATTTTCTTCTACAGAGCTGGACAGGGAGCGAAGGAAGCTGGAGAAGCTGGACAAAGCGAAGTCTGTGGAGCCTGAAACCAGCAAGAAGCCCGCGTTCTTTGAGGGTAATCGAGAATACGAAGTTAAGGATACCGACGGATTTCAAAGAGTCAGCAATGAAGACGAGCACACCTTTGAAGAGTTCCCATCTCTGGAGTCAAAGGATATGGGCGACATCGACCTGCCTGACCGGGAATCTTATTCCAAGAGACCTGCAGCCTTCCCTGGCGCCCCAAATTCCGACGACGACGCTGAAGTGGTCAAAGAAAGACACAAGAAGATCCGTAAGAAGTGCGCCAAAATAGCTAAGAATCCAAACGCCGATGTCCCACTCAGCGACAGCTCCGACGAGGAGACGACGATGCAGCAGCGGGATGCCAAGCTCTACGACCACTTCGAGTGCGTGAAGTTCCGCAACCATGTTCTACACGATAACGTAACTTGCCGTGATTCTGTGCCCTAATATGACTTGATACTTCAGACCAGAAAGTTTTTGCTCCCTGAAGACGAGTTCAATGTGGAGCTGAACGACAACGAACCTTACAACCCTCTTTACTCGAAGACCGTGCGCAGAACGGGCGTCACCGCTGGCGCTCTAATGTTGGTCAACACGGCGATGAGTGAAAGTGGCGTAATTATGCGCTTGCATCCCCGAAGCTTTGCGCGCTCCCAGTTGAAGCCCTTAGCTTTACCGTCATCGGAGGAAGTCCGCGCCCACGAAGACATTCTTGGTACGCCACAATCATACGCATGGCTTTAGTTTCGTTTTTAGGTGTGATGCAGAAGTGCCTGAACCCAAATAAGCAACACTTCAGGAAACTTATCAAGGAGGTGTCGAAGAAGGGAATCCAAGAAGCCGTGAAAAGGCGCAAAAGTCAGAAATTTGTCCCGCCGACCCAAACACAGCTGACGACACAACAGAAGATCGACTTCACTATGAGTGCCGCGGATGATAAGCGAATCGAGTTTTTTGACGAGCTTATTGACCCGGAAATGTTCATTGAAACTGTTGAAACGAAGGGAAGGAAGGCTGGCAAGAAGGGAAAACCCGATGCAAAGCGGAAGATACCGGTGCTCCTCCCCACAGCATCAATTCAAAAACCCAAGCCATACAAAGTCCGATCTGAACCAGGCAAGCTCGATCGGCAATGGTTCGAAGACGATGAGCTGAAGAAGATCCGCAGCAATGTCAATTGGGGTCTGCTCTGCTTACTCAGTGAAAAAGATGCCAAATCCCTCGGAATCTCGTCGGGACTGCTGAAAAGACTCCAGGATGCTGCGATGCAGAAAAGCATCAGCGATCAGCTTGTTGCTGAAGTCGGATCCTTGGTGCGTGAAGAGCAGAAGAATGCCCTCCTGGAACTAGTGTTTGGAGACATCCTCGACGACGCCGAGGGCGTTTCTTCACTGCCTGAAGTTGTGCCTAGCGGGATCAAGTTTAATTTTACGGATGATTTCGCCGATTTTGACTCCATGTGGCACTGTCAAGTCGCCAAAGCTCCCGAGAAAGGTAAGGAGTGTGTCAGGAAGTATTAAGTGACTCTTTCACAGGTTCAAGTCAATGCCAGGAGCGTAGGAAGAGCGACAAGTTTTCTTACGTACTGGCACGTGGAAGTACTCAAACTCCGCTCTACTTTGGACACGACTTGGAAACTGGCCAACAACACCAACATTCGTGGGAAGTACCGCGGGAGTTGTCGCTGCAGCCACTGAATGTCGCCCACATTCCACACGTCTCAGAGCTTCCCATGCGTCTTCAATCTTTTGAAGAACATGGCACTGATCCGAAGCCGCTGGGGAAGTCCTTTGCCCTTATAGAACAGGCCTTAGGCACTCGGAAACCGGTTGTGAATCCAAATAGCTATTGGGTGGCGTCCACCGGCGCATCCGTCATCAAACTCCCGAAGCACGACGTTGAGGAGAAGGCTCAAGTCGGGCCATTCAAGCGATATGGAGGCCCTATAGTGCAAGAGGGGTCGGAGGATCCTAACAAATTTCCCTCACCTCCTAAACGTGCCCGGGGAGAAAGTGTTTCGTCCATTGGCTCGGACTTGTTGCAAGATCTCTGCGACGATGCGAACTGTGAACCCGTTGTTGACGACCAGATGGACGGCGAGGAGCTCGCTCCTGCCCCGAACCAGGAAGAGAACATCCAACCGGAGATGTGAGTTTCTACAGCACCGTCTTTGTAAAGTACTTCATACTTTACTTTAGCGAAGAAAACTTCAACGAGACTCGTCTTGGAGATTTGCAAGTTCTTGATGACCCCGAAGGCATGCTGAATGCATCTGCGTTCCTGGTCGATGATTCCCACTGGAAGGCAGCTTTAGGTAAGCCCGGCCTTGTCCTCAGTTTGTAAGTACTTTGTTTAGATGAAGTCGGCAGGACTCCGAAGAACAGAGGCAGATCCAGAAATTCAAGCAGGGGTGAAGAGGCTTCTGAGGACGAATTCCCATACGAGCTTAGCCCAGAGCAGAAGTTCTTCTTCAATAATTTGCTTAGCGAGAGCTCGCAGGTTTGCCAATCGTAGGAAGAGTTCGTTTAATACTTTCATTCTTAGCCAAGTGGAGCGGATCTTCCAAAGGCCTACACCTTCGCCGACCTTTTCCGTAAATATAGCATATCTTCGGCAGGTGGCGGAGCTCTATCCACTCCAAAGACTCGACAGTTGCTGAAAACACCTCGAACGAGAACTCGTTCTCGTTCTCAAACTCCGAATAGAAACCCAACCAGGACGCTTCGCGATATCCTAGAAGGTAGCCTTCACAACCGTTATGATGAAGATGCGATGGAAGAAGATCCGGTGGGAATTGGATTCCCTGCGCCATCCAGGGAAGGCAGTGTCGCGCCTGATGATGTCGCACAGGATTACGCCATGGACGATCATGTTCTAGAAGGTCCTGACGCCTCAGAAGGCACCTTTGATCTGCCCACTCAGTACGTAACCTTCAAGGCCTTCTGACTTACTGGTGGTTATGTTTCAGTGAGGTTCCCGACGATCGCCAGGACTCTCCTTTTGACGACCAGCGAAGAGAAGAATTAACCTACGGTGAATTAGAATCCTCTCTGTCCTTAATCACCTTTTCCTTCAGATACTACGGTAAATCAGTCGCAAGCATCCAGTGAGAACGAGGAGGTCAGTCCACGGCTATCATTCCAGCCTCTCATATTCTACTTCATGTTCTAGATGTACCGAGTCCAGTACAAGCAAAGTCGGGTGAACGCTCCTCTGGTTAAGCGCGCCATTGCTACAGTACTCACGGACCCAGGGGTTTGTCTTTCAGGCCTTCTATGTAGTGAGCGACTTGTTTTTATAGAGAAGCGGTGAACACATTGACGTCGAAGAAGCTGCTGGTGTCCTCAAAGGGCTCCTGATAGGTTCCGAAGCCAAAATTCCTGAAAGCCTGGAGACGGAAGAGGGATACAAGGTAGGTGGGAAGCCGCGAAGTCCTGTTTATCCTTTTTTTAATTAGGCTATGGTCACTCGGATGGCTGACTTTGCCGTAGCTGGTCACCACACGTTCACCGATCTTCTCGCACGTCTTCCGTCCATGGTTGACAAGAACACCGCTGACGACTTGAAGCCCTCGACTGCGCTTACTATTTTATTGCACATGTGTAATGAGAACGTAGGTTCGATTATCTGATCCTTGGTAGAAATACTCCGTTTCTAGGTTCTTGAATTATCCCAGGAGCGTTACGATACTGGTGTGGTCTCCGAGAAGGCTCTCCATGACTTCGTGGTGAGGTCATCGAAGCAGTGAAGCTTTGGGACCCCCGCCAGGCATTTAATTCTTTATTGCTATCTATGTCCGATTATAAATGCGATCTTCCTATCTTCTTGTAGATGCAGCACTTCAGGCCTTGTTGATTGAAGCTGTGGGGACGGAGTCCACGATGTTGACTTTGCGAGGACAACACACTCGCTCCAGCAAGGCAAGCAGAAGCACTAGGAGGAGGAACCAATGCTTCATTACGGTATTGACGTCTAGGATCCAAGGGAGCTGTTCGGCCTCCATAGACCTCCGCCCCTCCTGAGTCCCCGTCAAGTAGCCGATCTGGAAGAAGGAATACCAGGAGAGGAGACCGTTAAGGAGGACGAGCAGTGCGATCTTCAAGTGCTCTCGTTGAACGATCGTCTTCAGCTTCTTCTTCGAATACAGGAAGACCGATCCCAGAAGAAGCACGATCCAGCCGCAGAGCGTGCAGAAAACCGTCGGCAAGAAGACAAGTAGGTCCATCGCCTGAAACAATCCTGTGTCTCGGCTTGTGGGTCTATCGCCTACAATCTGCGTGCCTCGGTGCATCTCCAGGGTGATGCTTGTGCCGACAACGCGGAAAGCCACTGGCGTGATGAGGACGTAGAGGGAGAGGAGGGCGCCCAGGAGCCACGTGCCGGAGATCGCGGCGATTTGGTAGGTCTTCTCGATGGACTGCAAAGCTTGAACTCGCAGTGGATACTTCCGGGATTCTATATCCCGTGCTTCTAGGCCATACCTTTCTCTTGGCGCGCCCGAAGCCATACGGCCGAAGACAGACGCTGAAGGTCCATCCGACGATGAGAAGCGCCGTGGCCAGCTTCTGGACGCACTGGCCGTAGAAGGAGGCGCAGACGAGGAGATTGGCGCTGAAGGAGGCGCCGATCTCTGCGTAGAAGGACAGGAGGAGACCTTGGCTGGGAAGGCGGAAGTGGAAGTAGGAGGAGACGAAGCACAGACAGTCCTAGAAGGAGACATTAGACAGTCTAGTAGACGGGAGTGTCTGCTGCAGACGTCTGGATTACTCACCGCCACGACCAAAGACAAGTAGAGGTGGAAGAAGAGGCCGATCCTCCGCGTGCACACCGAGAGTGTGAAGATGCTGATGGCGACGAGGACGGCGCACGCGAGCGAGGCGACACCGAGCCGAAACTCCTCGTGCTGCTTGGCGGAGACCGGCATCTGGGGCCTCCTTCTGGACGGACACTGAGCAGCTGTCCCTCGGTGGGGAGGGAGGGCTCCTGTGACGAAGTAGGCGTGTTGTTATGGATCACTTTCATGTCACCACTGGGCCGTTCTTGGACTCCGGAGTCTTCAGCCTCTTCAGGAGACTCCTCAGTTTGAACCTCCACCACCCTTGGCGCTTCTCCTGTCTAAGCGTATTATCGTCTAATCCAGCTTTCGCCTCCTGGCGGCGACAAACTGGAAATGGGAAAGGACCCCGCGGCGCCCCGACGGTCGCCTCGACGTCCCTTCGGTCACTCTTCCACTCGCCATGGCTTCTGCGTCGCTGCGTCTTCTCGCGCTCCTCTCGCTCGCCGCCATCGCCGGCGCCGTCTCTCTGCGCCGCCAGAAGGGCGCGATGAGCAAGGCCGAACTCCTCGACCTCTTCAACGTGAGTGGCGGGCTACGGTAGCGAGAGTACTGTAGGACTGAATAAAATAGGATTTAATTTGTGATTTCCAATGTTCTGAGTTGCAGACGGTTCCCTACGCGAAGAAGACGACGCAGCGGATCCAGATCCTAGCGCCGTACCTTCCCTCCTCGGGGACGGCCACCACCCAGCGTCGCCAAGTAGACGCGCCCACGATCGGCACCCCGCCGCTCCTTGTGGCTGTGAGTCCCTTCACCGCGAGACGCTCCCGATCCTCCTAAGGAGGAGGGGGCTTCCTGTACGTCGTTGTGTCATACTGTATATCGCTGTAGTGTCTGTACATAAGGTCTAAAGTATAAAAGAAGAAAGTATAAGAAGCCTAAAGGAGGTAGGCTTGTCCGATGCTGGCCAATGACTACGGTAGAGCTTCTGAGTACAGGATTCAGAAGCGACCGGGAGATTCATCCTTGGAGTCATCTTTTCCCTGCAACACACACTTTATATCCTTTGTCACATGGCTATACCTTCTTGACACCTTGGACCATAAGAAGCTGTCGTTGAAGACGACTAGGAGGCACATCTCTAGACTCCTTTAGTCCCATTTGGACCCTTTCCGAATGCCGACCTTTGATGTGAAGCAGACCTGGGTAGAAGTCGAGAGCTTCTAGTAGGGTGGCGCTGCAGAACTTCGAGGAATCTACGTCTTCACCGCCACAATCTGGGCAGACGTCTTTCATCAGCAGAGTTATTGTCTTTCTTTGACTTATTGCGACACTCCGATCTTGCGCGGACATCGCCGCAACCGGTTCCATGCAATAACAGTTGTTGCGCAGTAGCGGAAGGTGTCAAACAAAACACGTTGCTCGGATCTTCCTGGCGCCCTATTGATGGCTCCGCTATGGGAATCCGACAGGTGGTCAAGAAGGCAGACGATAATGGGGACTATTACGTGATCCGTCTTCATCATGGCAGAGGAGGTGTGCATTGGATCTTCTGGAAGGGCGGGGATTCGAATCAAATGGCAGGCCTTGAAGGATGGGTGAAGCTCGAGAGTTCGATGCTGAGACCCTAGAAGCCAAGAAAGGATCGGATTCGTATGTTTAAGCCAGTGATGCCGAAAATCCGACTCGAG
>KN168160.1:15454-37001 GCA_000757755.1 Steinernema glaseri
TTATTTTTTGAGGAAAATAATGCGATCCAATGTGAGCTTTACGTCCCAAGAATTAGTGGTTTTGAAATGTTAAGTAATAATGAGAATGTATTGCTGAAATTGTCCACTGTATATCCAGAATATAAATGTGCCAAAATACAAATATATCCAGAATACTAAAGAAAATATCCATTGTCAAAATGTCACTTAAAATTTAGTTAAATAATGCTTATTATTGAAGGAAAATAATGCAATCCATTTGAAGATACTGCCTACTGTAACCAAACGGGACGAGATGACCACGAACAACTAGTTTTTGTGGCTATAAAAGAATGAAAAAAAAACGGTTTCGTGACGATATAGTCCGAGATGAATTAGCTGGTAATATCGACAACATTCAAAAATGCATGTGGATAGTTCTAGGACCTTACCATACTTACCCATTGTGTATCTATTCTCTTTCCACAATCAATATGCACAGTTTTGTAACTCATTCCTACTTCCAGACATCTCCATAAAGTAACGTTCCACGGAAACAACTTCCAAGACCTTCCCGATGGTGCTCTTTTCGGTCCGCACGACCACAATGAACTTCAAGTTCTCAACATCTCTGCCAACTACATCGTCAATCTTAACCAGTTCGCGCTAAAAGGCATGCCGAACCTCCGCGTCCTTGACTTGAGCTACAACGAGATTGTACTCAAGGAGGAGAATGTGGACTTTCTCAGCCACACACCGAAGTTGCGTGAGGTAATCATCCATAAATTGGACCAAAAAAACTTTATTGCAAAAATAAGAAGCATTAAAAATTAATTTTTCATTAATTAGTCATCAATTCTAAAAGCGTTGATCTCAACAGTCCCTAAATTGCAGCTCTACCTACGGAGGGCGTTCACCACCGTCGTGAACCGCTCACAACAGTTCGACATCTTAATGAGGATGTTCGCCAACGCAAAACTCGAACATCTTGAGGTACTCGACTTGAGCTACAACTACTTCAACACCGTACCCCACGAGCTTCCATGTCCTTTCCCATCACTCAAAAATCTCGATTTGAGGCAGAATCTGCTCAAGACTCTGAGCATAAACACGACGTGTTTGACCGCTATAGAGAAAGTCGATCTCAGCAGGTAACAACGTAGTCAAGATATGCTGAAGCAAGGGCTTACCCACTTAAGGAATCACTTCCGAGAATTGGACAAAGCCTTCAGAGAGCAAACGGCGAGTTACCTTCCGGACGACTCCCTCCTGATGAAGAATTCGTTCTACTGCGACTGTAACAGTCACGAGTACATTAAGTGGATCAGGTCGACAAACAAGGTACTTGATCGTAGCACCCCCATTGCACATTTAAGTGATTTTAGATCCGTGACAAGGGAAGTCTCCTGTGCACTAGGGCGAGTCCAGAAGAGTTCACAGGCGTTCGTCTCGTGGAAGTTCCCATCCAGCAGCTTGACTGCAGCAAATCCCTTACCCAGTCGTCACCATCGACCGTTGCCCCTGACGTTTCACGGATCTTGGCCACCTCTCTCTCGCTTGTCGTCTGTTTACTACTTTTTTAAATCATACGCGGTCTCTTCTATTATATTTCTTTAACATGGTACATGCAAGACTTGGAGTGAAATAGTTAGTTTACCATCTAATGCTGCTTTGGAACGATATGTACAGAATATGGTTTAAAGGTGGAGATCAGTTAAACACGACGAGTTCTAGCTACAGTTTTTAGCGCGGTGAGGTATGTAGAAAAAGCCACACAAGAGGGTAGGTAAACTGCAGATTATGTTATGAAGAACAAGAGCTTCGTAGAATTTTGGGAGAAAAATGCCTTTGTGTGTTGGACATTTGCTGCGTTGGCCCTCTATTAAGAGCTCCCATCCGACTATCTCCTAATTTTTGTAATACACGGTAATATGGCCAATATATGATAATATGGTCTATAAGACATAACGAAAGCTTAAGAGCATAGATTGCCATGGGAACGATTGATATATGTCATTAAACAACATTTTCATAACCATTTCTCTGTACTTTGAGTTGAGTTTGATTCATTCTTTATTAAGGATTTTGGTAGATTTTGAAACCTCCAGTTGAGTGTCTCAGGTAGCCATGAGAACGACTGTGATTCGCCGAGCTGAAGATTCTTTGAGGATGTAATTAAACACTATTTTCATATCCATCGGAAGATTTTTGAACTGCTGTTGAGTGTTTCATGCAACTAGTTCCTTTCTAAGTTATTTTAAGCCAAGCTAAGTTTACCCGCAAAAGCACAAATCCTAAAAACAATACATCACTTCTTAGTGGTCTTTGAACGCGGCAGAAACTGGAATTTGCAGCAACCATGGGGAAGCAGGAGCGTTTCGTACTTCTGGGTGAGGGTTCCGTAGAAGAAGTTGATGTGGAACTTGCGAACAAGTTTCGCAAGAGCCACTTGGAGGTCTTGCTCGGCAAAACGGCGTCCAGCACACATTCTAGGACCGTGACCGAACGGGAGGAAAGCGAAGGGATGGGAGTCGTGCACCTCGACTCCAGTGTCGCCGCGAAGCCAACGTTCGGGGATGAATTGCTTAGGCTTCTTGTAGAGCTTCTCAGATTGTGACAGAACGTTTGTGTTGATTTCGATTGGGGTTCCCGCTGGGATACGGTAGCCACTGAGCACCAAGTCAGTTTGCGGGATCCGGGAGATGTCGGTGCCGATTGGGAACAGTCGGAAGGACTCCTTGATACATGCTTTGAGGTAGGGAAGATTAGCCAGGTCCGCTGCCATGATATCTGAAATTCTTTCATAACTCCATTTGCTTTGGCTAAGGGCAACAAACCGTTTCGCTTTGCGAGAACCGAGTCAATTTCTCTAAACAGCTTCTCCTGCACCTTTGGATGTTTCGCTATGTTGTAAAGATTGTAGATAAGGGTTGGGCTTGTCGTCGATAAACCATCAGAGAACATTGACAACATCAGGATGCTGATATCCTGGTCGGTGAGCTCCGGATTCCTTGCCAAGTGGGAAACAAATTTCAGATCTTTGTCCGCGGTGTTTTCCTTTCGGAGACGATGAATGGTCTCGTTTATGAGCTTATGAGCTTCACTGAATAGAGAAGAAGTAGTGAAGAACAGAGTCTTACCCTACTTGTAAAAGGCGTCCTCAAATTTGACGAACTTCTTCCATTTCGGCGTTGAAATGTACCGGTAAAGAGGCAAGGAATAGGCGAGATCTCCTGACAAAATGAAGATGTTTCGATTCGTCTCGATCAAGTCATCGGCCCATTGTCCTGCTTCTTCAGTGAAAACCCCTAGCCGCTTCTCGAAGATGAGTAGTCCTGCTGACTCAAGACTCCATCTGCCTCCGGCCATTCTCATGTTGATCTCCGAATTTTTATCCGAGCTTCGATTCTCCTCGATGAATCGCACAAAATCGTTGGCCACTGCATTCACTAGTGGGAGATACTGTTTCACCGCCTGAGGCCGCATCATCGATTGCTGCGCTGCACTCCTAAGTCGGTACCAGGGCTCTCCATTCAAGTTGCCAAGACCCGGGTTGAAGCCTCTCATCTTCCGATATTGTTGGGTGGTTTCCTGCAGAGGAGTGATGACAGGCATCTTGCCGTCCGATTGGAAGACTATTTTTGCGTCTTCAGGCTCGAAGACATGCACAACGGCTCCTCGATCCCATCCGAAATCTGTTTTTACGATGGGCCCAAATTCGGCGTTGAGTTGCTGGAGGGATTTGGCCAGCGTTGGGATTGTTCTTCCTCCTGCAATTGGCAATCGCATTTGTTGAAGAGCATTGGGCTACAACAAAGAACGTCAAATTGCCAATTTCGGAAGGACAAGAAAGGGATGAGTGAATCTAAAATGCTCCTACGGTGTTCGCTTCAGCTAGGGCAAAACGTGAAACCCCTTCCAATTAACAATCTTAACGTCTTTGCCTGTTGTTTTTGTCGTGAGTCGATGAAGAAGAGGCAAGTACTGACATCTGCTATGTATTGATTCCTTCGGAAACTGCACACACAAAAAGAACCGAACACAGCAAAGGGTGTGTGTAGCATTCTAAATGAATGGAAAGGAATAGGTCAGAAAACACGACGAAGTTGAATAAAACGTCTCAGGGACCTTTTTGGTTCTTGTTTGGCTAGAAGTTTTAAAATTAAGGTTAAGAAGAATCACCCAGCGAAGTTTCCCCGATGCAAACTTATGTTTCACCCTTAAGTTTGACTTTGATTTGGTCACGGGGTCTTAAGTCCTTGTCGCTGTTTGACACTCAAGAAGACTCAAGAAGGCCTTTTACGTATTATACGTTCTTAAAAGTCTCTTATTCTCAAAAGCTAAAAGTCTTAAAATTAAGGTTAGGAAGACTCACTCGGCGACGTTTCCCCGATCCAAACTTACTAGCCAGTGTTTTGCCCTTAAGTTTGACTTTCACGGTGTTTTTATTGCCTTTTATTTGGTCACGGGGTCTTAAGTCCTTGTCCAGATCAAGAAGACTCAAGAAGGCCTTTTCCATTTCATTTCAAAGGAAAGAAACGTTCGTTTTATGCGATACCACCCGGGGAAACCCCTACAATCCGGCTCACCTGTCCTGAAATAAGGCAAATTTCCGACGAGCCGATGTTTGCGAGGGCCCGGAATCTTCTCGAAGGGCAGCACGGCTCCTCCCTCGGCTGTCCGAGTGCACAATCCGCGCACGGCGGCGACGCGAACCAACATCTGAAATGTTGTGTTACCGGCCGAGAGCGTTCTGTGCGAATCACGCGAAGGAACTGGACGGGCCCTATCAGTGCTCCATCGATCTGTTTTTCCCGATTTTCTCTAGCGTGCTACTTCTGGAGGTCATCTCCGTGCCGCCAAGCGATCACCTTCGGTTTCGCACGTTTCGTTTGCTTTCGCCGAGCCGAAGCCCCTCCACACCTCATCGATTTCCAGTTTCGTACTTTCATGCGATCAGTCTTTGGCGGCTATTGTTAGCCGGCGCCTGTCCTCGCCTTTGTTCTCCGCGATATCGTTCGTCCTGTGGGGCGACAGCGTCGCCAGCGGCCGCTCCGCAGAGGTACGTATTGATTCGCCGATGATCGCCGGCCAGTTTTGCGTAATTTCCCCTCTTTGTGCGCTAACAACTGTTTTTCGGCGATCCGCGTGCTGTCTTCCATGTTTTCTAGCGGCGAAGATGGGCTTCTCTCGTCGCACGAGACCGTCGCCGTTGTGCAGATGCGTGCAGCACGAGTGCGACTGCCTTTGTGTGCTCTGGGCACTGCCTGTTTTCCCTTTTTTCGTATTTGGCCTGGCTGTCGTGCGGGTGAAGAGGCAAATGAGAAGAAATCGTGCAAATAGGAAGCTAATGTTGCATTTTTGCCTATCTAATCGGGCGAAAGATGTCAGAAATTGGAAATATGTTGAGAAGGGTCTAGGTAAGTCGCTAGAATCTGGTGTTGGACTTTAAACGAACCGTATTTGATCGATAATCTTCTACTAGGAAACTATCCACGATTCTGAGATCTGTTTTGATTCCAATATTACCCTTTTAACCGTTTTCGATGCTTGCTATTGTATTCTTTGCATTTCCATGCCCCTCCTTTCCCAACAGTTCGATAGTGTCGCTATTATTGCCATAAATGCGAATCGGACAGTAGTAGAACCCTTGTGAAGGGTCCCTGTCAGAATTTGCCGAAAGTAGTATTAGTCGGACGGAACTGGTGGAAATTAATGCGCGACAGGTGCTCAAGAGATTAATCGTCGCTTGGTCGACGTCGTGTGCACTTTACCTGCACTTTCATCCGGTCGAACCTTTCATCCATGTGCATTTTACGAATCGTTCCCAAAGAAGGCGGTGGGCTTTACAACCTTCTGGTGTGTCTCGATTTCCTTTATTTATGCGGATGTTTTTTGTGGCTTTCTAAGCTTGAAGTAGAGAGCTAGCATGCTACTTTCGTTTGTCAGAAGTCCGACCGTGTATTTCGAGCTTCTTGTGCGACAGATGCCGATTTTTATGATTAAGAAGGCTATTTAGCGTCTTCTCTTGTTGCTCTTACTCAATTGATAGTTCTTCCACTTGTCTCCTCATTGTTTTGCTTTATTTATTTATGTGTGTCTCGATTTGCTTTATTTATGCGGCTGTCTTAGCTTGAAGTAGAGAGATCTATTCTGGTTTATTTATGCGGCTGTTTAATTAAATTAAATTGGAATTTGAGAGTGAGCATGCTCCTTTAGCTCGATAAATGGTGATTTTTATGATTAAGAAGGATGTTTAGCGATTTCTCTTGCTCAATTGATGGCTCTTCCACTTGTCTCCCCATTGTTCTATTACGGTCTATTCGTTCGACTGCTATTTGCAGTTTCCGCGCATGTCATCTGTTCACACTATGTTCCTTTGCCAATAGCCTTACCGCGCAATTCCTGCTTGTTTGTGTGCATATTTCCATCTGAATCACATGCTCGCTTTTGATTAAATACCGGAATCGTCCGCGTCGTTGCTTTTCATCCGTACACTGCGCTTCTTCAGCCTTTAGAAATCGTCTTCTTCCGATCTTTGGTCAGCGGACACCTGACAATCCTATATGTCAAACGGTGTTTGATCGAAGGCCACTACTACGTTCTCTTTTCTGGCCTTCTTGTTTACATATTTGACCTTTCTCTTCGCGTCCACTTCGTTTATCGCGTGTACAGTTTTCATGCGAGATGTTTTAGTTGATTAGTTAGTTACTCTACTTTTTTTCAGGATCTGAAAGCATGTCTCCTGTGCCTTCGCCTCCATCTCAACCTCATCAGCCGAACCATCATCATCACCATCATCGACACCGCTCCACGTCGTCGTCACACTCTCCAACTTCTCCGCTGGCCACTTCTCCCGTGCTACCGAAGATAACCGTTGACGCGCTGCACCATGCGATGGCCAGCGCCCGAGCCGAGGAGAACTTCCTCTTCGACCATACGTACCAGTTCGTCTCTGTCAGCGACCATATCTTGAACTCCCAGTGCACTCACTCTCCTGATGACGAAGCCGCCTCGACAGCTTGTAATGTATGTATCTATGGAAAAGAACTGGAACTAGTGCACCTACCGGAGATGATCTTCCCGAACAATACACTGACGATCACGGCCGCAAATGCGAAGAATCCGAAGAACACGACGATCCAATTCAACGCCCTCGATGCTCTGAAGAGGGTGGATGCCCACAATCTCCCGAATGTTCAAGTTGGCGTGAGCAAGGAGTGGCAGAAGAAGCGGACACAGATCTCGCTGGACCACAAAGTCAAGGACTTTGATTGGACGTACACGAGCGACTATGATGGCACGATTGGCGATGGATTCAAGGTGTCCGAGGCGAAGGAAGGCGAACGGATAGATATGGAACGATTGAAGCGCCAAGAGCCGATCCACTTCTACTCGCAGCTGACTCTGTACGAAGACGAACTGGCCGACCATGGATGCACGATGATGAACGTCCGGGTCAGATGTATGCCGACAAGCTTCTTCGTGCTATGCCGGTTCTATCTGCGGGTCGATGGCGTCATGGTCCGCGTGTGCGATACGAGGCTATTTGGAGAACGCGGCTCCGAGAAGATCATCCGTGAGTGGACCCGAAGAGAAGCAAAGTACAGCGAACTCTCCCCGGCTGCCTTGGACGTCGTGCTGGACTCCAATCAGATATGGCAGATGCTACCCATCGTTGAATCCCGTTATACTACTTTAACTTTTGATCGATCTTAGATCTTCTGTGGATTATGAATATCGCATTGAGTCCAAGCCTAGATTTGCCTTCCCGTCTTAGCAATATTTGCTCTTGTAATGATACCCATTTCCTCTTATGTCTTCTTGAGCATTTCATTCTAGTGGGAGGATTTTAGAAGGGTTTCTGCTTGGTAGTCCCTCTTAGTAGTGGTAACTTATTGCTAGTTTGGTTGGCTCAAAATCCAACATTTCTTTGGTTTGGGGATCAAATCTTGCTAACTAAGGAGTAGGGTGGTAATTGTTAAGGGGTTGATTGCCATGATGGGAAGGCGAATCTAGACTTTAATCGCTGAGTACTTCTGATTGTTTTGTTTTCTTTCTCTTTTCTTTCTTAATACGGGTGACACCGAGTGTATTGTGGCCTATTGTTGATTTTCTTTCGCTATTGTTGATCTATTCTCGCCACATGGCGCTTCAGGAAGGTGTTCAGTTTAATACAGAGCAAGTACGGTCTCTTTTCGTTTTTGGTTCCATTGAGGAAAAGGTTGTCGTCTACCGTACTCCAGGCTGAGAGTATGGAACACGGTAAACATGGTGAAGGAACTTCTTGACTTCGTGTCTCCATGGTCGGTTGAGAATCCTCACACGAGGAATGCGGACAGGAGAGTTAAGAAAAAAAGGTGCGCCATAAGTAATGGTTCCAGAGGAGTTCTACTCATTCATGTACTTTGCGGAGATTGGAAGCGAATTACGATTGTTCAATTGCTGTAGATACGGTTGGAATACGGTTGGAATAAAAACCGCAAAGGTGTGAACATTTAAATAATTTTTGAATCCACATGCTCCATCGTAATTGTTGATGTTCGAAGACAATTCGGAAAAGCGGTTTAGCGAGGTTATGTCTTCTTGAGCCTTTCACTTTACATGGTGATGGGACTTCGAGGATAACGGTCATGGATGGGTCGTATCTTGTGTCTCCTTGGCCGGTTGTGGATGCTTACACGAGGAATGCGGAAGGAGAGTTACAAAACAAGGTGTGGTCATAGGCAATGGACCCGGAAAAGTTCGACTTAATCGTGTACTTTGTGGAGATTGGACGCGAGCGAAGTACGATTGTTCAAAAGCTGTGGATACGGTAGGGTACTTGTAATAAAAATCGAAAATGAGTGGACATTCAAATAATTTTTGATTCGGTGATTCCCACCTAAAGTTCTTTTATGCTTGATACACGCCAACGGTGACCGAGGCCTTCTCCTCAATGGTGCATTCAATTGATACGGTAGTGCCGCGGATGGCTCTGAAAATGGGTATTTCACTTGGGATGCAATGAGAACCATAAAGGAGTGAATATTTAAGTAATTTTTGAATCCGCAATTTCCGTCAGCAGTGGTTTCAAGCTTGAAACATGACTGGAAGGATGGTGTAAAATTGCCAGAGGAAATTACAAGTGAGATAGGCAATGCAGTGGATACAGTGGGGGCACGGACGGTTCTGCAAATTGGATATTTCAAGTGAAATGTTATGAAAGGCATGGGGGATGCGCAAGGAGAGTTAAGAAACAAGGTGCGGCTATAGGTAATGGTCCCGAAAAAGTCCTACTCAGTCATGTACTTTGTATAGTTTGAAGCGAAGAACGATTGTTAAGTGGCGGAGGATATGGTAGGATACTTTAATAAAAACCGAGTGAACATTTAAATAATTTTTGAAACCACAGTTTCCATCATAATTGTTGATGTTCGGAGACGATTCAGAAAGGCGGTTTGGAGACGTCCTCCTCAATAGTGTACTTTACGCAGACGGAGTGAATTAAACTGAAGGCTGCATGACTGTGGATGCATAGTAGCCCCGAGGATGGTTGAAGAAACGTTAATGACATCGGATATGTTTCAGTTGAGAATTCTCCATTGCTCAACGTTTTTTAGTTTATACAGTAACGTTTGCTACTACATCTGGAAGAACCATAAAAGAGTGGACATTTAAATAATTTTTACATCTGTAATTGGCATTTAACGCTTGAAACATGTCTGGAAGGATGGTGCGAAATTTTTAGTGGAAATTACCTGTGAATAGATAGGCAATACTATGGAAATGATGGGTCTCCTGTGGAAGATTTTTGAAACCCAAATTGCCGTCAGAAGTGGCACGAAGTTTTAAAGATATCGTGAAGTTTCTAGATTGAATCATCACTGAATGACATCGGTAGACGATGAATCATTCCTTACCATCCAACCAACCAAAACCTTATGGAAGCTTTCATTGTATCAGACCGGACCATACACGCTTTCCTATTGACATTTTGTTGTGTTTCATACTCAATGGCCTGTTCTATTTAGTCTGTTGCAGTGCTAAAATGCAATGACAGGACTCCTTTGCATGTGTTCGATATTCCCCATAAAAATTACGCTCGTCTAATGTATTTTTGAAGGAGTAAGTGTCGGTCTCAGAAGCACAGAATTCCAGCAAAAGGTCACTGTTGCACAGTAGAGCAAAAACGATTTTTGTGGACTTGGACGTGCAGGTATTTGGATAACTTAATTCTATCCTTTACCACTTACCACGAGGATTTTGACGTCCACATTTTAGACGAACAATCAACAGGAATACCGCAGCAATGCAGTTACAGATTGGTCATAGGTTAAACGCATCCAAGGACATTGGCGATATTGAGGAGTGCAATGTAAAGTTTTGCTTTTTTGTTGGTTCTATCGCTTAAAGCCAAAATTCTTAACAGTGATACACATTAACTTTCACTACGTTGTTTTTTTGGAATCATTTTCTTGAAATTTGAGATTTAATTTTTGCTGCAAATCGTTATTATTACTAGTTTTTTGTAAACTGCAAATTTGTAAACGCAATACCGATCATTACTAAAGTTCCAGTGCCCTTTCACATTGTAATTGTGTCGCACGGGCTTACCAGCGCTATGTGTCCTGTTTTACCCAACTACCCACTGTTTATCCTGTGACACTCTCGCAAAAACGTCGCTGAGTTTACCCGCGAACATGGCGTCCATCGCAATATCGCGCCCCATGCATCAACCATGAACAAGTAGTCTTATCTCTGCTTAACATGTTCCCATCTCTCGCTTGCATGTTGTTCGCTCCACGCGACTCTTTCATCGTTTCCGGGCTACTGGCGTGGTCTCCAATGTTCTTACTCCGTTCTTTGATCTGTTTAGGAATCTGCAATTAATGATAGTGCATTGTTCAGAATAGGTCCAGAAAAGATAATAATATGATATTATCGGTCTCTCAAACTTGATTATTCGTATTTTTCCCCAGATATGTTTTATCTTAAACCGAAAAGTGCTGATTGTTATCGAATGTTAAGAATTTTTATGACTGGTTCCAGTAGAACGGTCAGGTGCAGTGTAAGCTAATTCGAGGTTACCTTTCTTGTTCTTACGGTGGAGCCCACTGCATTGTTATGGGATGCTAGGTAACAGGTACCACTGAGAACGTAAATATTTGCTCAGTTTGTTCACATCTATGTTTTTGCCAAAGTTCAAAGATAGGTGTTTGGCCATTCTCGTCATGTTTTGGGCATTTTGACGACATAAAAATAGATGTCGTAAAAATAATCCTGTGAGTCGACTTGAAGATGTCTTTTGTGTTCTATTCTGGGAGTGTCTTTGGTTTGCTTATATGTTGATTTTCTTTTCCCGAATTTTAAAATTTTTGTTGGGCAAGACATATGTCCCATTAAAGATTACAACGTATATGTCCTTTCATGCTCATGTTAAAACCTCCATGCCCGTTTACATCATCTGAAGTCGGTCCTAATATAACGTGTGTTCTACAACATCCACAATCCGAGAATCCGATTAATTTTCTTCTTTATATCCTTTTCTTAATTTTGGGTATTCAGCGACAAAGATGATCCCATTAGTAGACAATGAATTGCTCAACGTAATTCAAGTGTCCATTGGCTTCTTCTTTATATTTTGTGCCTTCAACAGCCAAGGATTCATTGAAGAGACTGTGATCAGCAATGCTTCCGAAGGAGGGAATGTAAGTAAGTACGCCGGTTACACGAGGTACGTTCTTTTCCGAATGCCAAAATAAGGCACTTTTTCAGTATGGCGATTATTTACGGTGTTTTTACGCTTTCCAATTTCGCGGCTGCACCTGTCGTCCGCCTTCTGGGTCCCCGATGGGGCATGGTCTTTGGTTCATCCTGTTACGCCGCGTTCCAAGCCGGATTCCTACACTTAAACGAAACTTATCTTTACATCTCGTCGGCTGTTTTGGGTCTCGGCGCAGCGGGTGGGTGACCGATCTGGTCGCAGTTTTCATCGAAAGTATTATAGTGTTATGGACGGGACAAGGAAACTACTTGGCTCTTAACTCAACAGAAGCAAATTCCAAGCGCAACAGTGGAGTTCTGTGGGGTATCTCGCAGTGCTGGTAAGCCACGTGATTTATTGATTTGCTGGTTTGCAAGAGCGGTTTGTGACGTTCAAAGAATGTGTAAAACAGGGAGAGACCGTCCTTGATAAGAGGTCGGTGTACGGAGCAGCTTCTGTTGGCAAATTCCTCATATGAAACTACCAATTTTATTGTCGCATTTATTTATGCGCATTGGACGTAAATGCCTAAACGCAAAAATACTTAATGTGCCATTTTTGGAAGTATGAAAGCACAACAGAAGGGATGGAAACGTAATAACCAGAAGCGGGTTCATCACAAATTACACTACAGCCCATATTTCGGTGACTATGATGCTGAGGATTAAAAAACAACATATATGTAGTATCGCCTTCGGAGGTCTTCAGAGACAGGGAGAGACCATACTTGATAAGAGCTCGGTGTACGGAGCAGCATCTGTTGGCAAATTCCTCATATGAAACTACGAATTTTTATCGCCTTTGTTTATGCGCATTTGAAGTGAATTCCTGAACTCAAAAAATACTTAATGTGCCATTTTTGGAAGTATCAAAGCACAACAGAAGGGATGGAAACATAATATCCAGAAGAGAGTTTATCACCAAATATACCAATATTCCAATGACTATGACGCTAAGGATGAAAAACAATTTATAGCATTGCCTTCGGAGGTCTATTCCTCTATCTTATGTTCCAAAACTCGGACTCTCACATCTCTGACTCAACTGTCACAACTGTTTACGGAGTTTTCACTGGCCTCTCCATTGTCGGCGTCATCACTATCGCTTTGCTGAGAACTCCGCCCCGTGTGGCTTCCGGAGAAAACGTAGAGGAGGACCTCAGCCATGGACAGCTCCTGAGTAGGTACTTTGACAATTGTCCCTTCAGCTAATTGATATGCAGTCGCAACATTCAAACTTATGTTCAAACCTGAAATGCTTTTCCTGTCGATGGTCTTCATCTACACTGGAATTGAGCTGAGCTTTTGGAGTGGCATCTATCCGACAAGCATTTCTTTCACCAAGAAACTAGGAAAGAACACAAATGCTCTTTTGGGTTTGAACGCTATGGCTCAAGGATTGGGACACTTTACCGGTGAGCTTGGCGACCACTACAGTTTCATCCCTCTGTAGGCGGTCTTTTGTTCGGTATCCTTGGTGACAAAACTCGGCGATGGGGACGAGAGCCAATCATCCTCCTGGCTACCACAGTACATATCGCGACGTTTGCCGGAGTGTACATCAACATCCCCTCAAATGCTCCACTTGAAAAGACGAATAACACAAGTTTAATTGAGCCCAGGTAGGTGACCTGGGTCACGCCTAAATATCAAAGACATTTTCAGCATTGCACTTGCACTGGTATGTGGCGGTCTTCTTTGTTTTGCCGACGCCTGCTGGAACACCCAGATATACGGATTTCTGGTGGACAATTTCAAGGGGCAGAGTGCTCAGGCTTTTTCGATTTTCAAGTTCTATCAGGTAACGTGCAAAGAGAATTTGATAGCTATATTGTGGAGTGTGCATAGAAATGTGCTTTTAAACAAAGGGATAATATAAAATACGATCCTCAGTGGCAGTATGCTCATATTCTCAAAGCTTAGGCTTTTCTAAGAACCGTTTCCCAAGATAAGTTATAAATAACATAAAAACAGATAAGCGACTACAGGGAATCCATCTCGTACGCTTAGGCACATGCAACAACCCATCGAACGATTTTTCTTTCGAGCGAAAAAAACCTTTTCCCAAGTTTACAAGAACAGCTGACAAAAATATGGAAGAAGCATAAAAACAGATAACAGATATTTGTTTTCTAACAATCTTCTGCCTTTCAAATCAACGATGCATTTGATTCCAGTCGGCTCTCGCTTGTGCCGCCTTCTTCTACGGCTCCCGTCTTCAACTCGAATGGCACCTCGTCATCCTCACTGTCACAGTTGTTTTTGGAGCGATATCCTTTTTCCTCGCAGAGTACGTTATGCGTCGAAAACGTGAAACTTTGGAGTTAGCGACACATGAAAACAATGCCACCGAGCACTTCTAATACCATGTAAATATTGATATAAATGTATGTATACGACTTATCTGTGCTCACAATAGAGAAGCAACCAGTGGGCGAAGAAAACACGTATTGAACAGACATTGATCTGGGACTATATCAACATTGGATACTCAAAAATAACCGGTAAACAATGCGAAAACAATTGAAACGTAATGTGCAAAAAACATATATTCAAATCGTAGATCTCTTCTTATCCGAGAAGTCCTTGTTGGAAGTCCCACAAGCGACAAGTTACATCTTGAAGCATTAAAAAGAATACAAATGTGTGAAATGGAATTCACTAAATTTGAGTGCATTTCTGCTTTGCGGTATCTTAAACAAAAATGAATCTTGAAATGATCTAACATCTAATAAAATGACCGCGCACCGCCAAAACTGCAAACGGTTATCAAGTTACTGGATAGTTCCAAAACAAGACATTTTTTAAGAGAATTCAAGGAGTGAAAGTTAGGAGGACAAAAATCTGAATGTCTCTACTACATGTCAAGTGATATGAACCGTGAGAAATGGTTCAAAAATTTCCACGTAGAATCGCCAGTGCGACATCTGTAGACAATGAGTCAGCCCCCAACATCCGACCGAAATCACATGGAAGCTTTCGATCTAAGTGACCGAGCGAAACATTCCTTTCTGATGGCATTTTGATGAGATTTTTCCATTCGAGTGCCTTTCCATTCTGTCATCGGCTATCGTGGAACGGTTGTACCACTTTGCATCTGTCAGTTCTACCTTATAATCATCATCCTTTTTATAATAGCTGTATTTTTGGAGAGATCCAAATTATCCATTATCCAAATTTATCCAAATTGTATCCAAATCCAAATTATCCAAATTTGAATATATTGAAGAAAATAATGAATTTCTAAAAAAGACAAAAGTCATAATAAACTGTGATCTTAACGTTTGATACGGCTGAATGTGATAGGTGAACCTGAGATTATAAAGCTTGTGATAGAATTAACGTGTTTCCATATTTTTGATAATACGTAAAGCAAGCAAAGAAAATAAAGTTAATTGCACTCTAATTTCAATCATAACAGAATGTCCATGCTTCTTATTTAGAGATGCTGGAAGTCATATCCTTCCATCTGAATGTTCATGTAGTTGCTTCATGGGTTGTTCCTAACTCTTAACTAAAAGCAGGAAGTAGACAATACATTCCACTAATTCAATTAATTACCAGTTATGTTCGTTAATATGGTCCTTTTTGTCACTTTAATGTTGATCATCTTGTTCCTAACGAATCTCCGTTTTCAGTCAGTATGAGGTAAGGACTTTCTTCTTTATTATAAAAAAAAAATCGTTAAATTTTGAGAACTGGTAAATTCACTCCTAAAGATAAATAAAAGAAGTGTGGAAGCTCCTCTTCATGCAATTGACTTTTTAGGTTCCATGCTGTCAGGTGACTTCATATTCACAGATTTTTGTTTCTGGACCCACTCATAAATGAAAAGATAAAGTGTATTGCTCCTCTTTATAGAATTAACTTTAACTCTTTATATAATTAACTTTAGAATTAATGGTTAAAATCTGCTTGTAATTTCTAGGAACTAGCGGTAAATATGCAAATACGAAAATAGCATGTAAAAACCCTCTTCAAAAATTGGCTTTTTTGTGGTTCATTTAACTACTCTCACATCTTTCCCTGACGACATGGAATGTGCTTTCAATAAAATCTGCTTGTAATTTCTAAGAAATACCGGTAGATCAGCAAAGATAAAAGCAATATCGAAATCTCCACATCAAAAATTGGCCTTTTTGTGGTTCATTTAACTACTCTCACATCTTTCCCTGACGACACGTTCTCGATCAGCCTCTCCTTTTTGTTATTCTCTTGCAGTGCCAAAGGCGTCTCCGCTGTAACGGCCGCACTCTCCCAGAATGAGTCCTAGCTTCCCCATAAACAAACCGTTGATCTTTGTGATCAGGAACATAAGCAGAGCGTCTCTGGCGTTCCGCTGCTGTCGTCTAACAAAATAACGTCGCTATAACGTGCACACAGAAGGCCGGTTCTTGCCTCCTCGTGCTTTGCTCTCCCCTTGTGGTAAACATCCAGTAAATATTTACGCCCCTCGTTCAGCAGTCATCGCCTTTTTGGGGCAGTGCACCCGGCCCGTTGCGATTTGCATAAGTGCGGATGGCGAACGACATGTAGAGTCCGCGATTTCAGAGCGCGTGTACCGCTTTTGCCGATGGGTGCCTCCAACAACGAGCTCCGGAATGTGGTGCAGACCGGGGTTGCCTTCCTTTTCCTCCTCTTCGCCTTCAACAGCCAAGCCGTTATCGAACCGTCGCTGATCAAGGCCGCCTCCAATAGAGGAGGCATCAGTTCAAACGCTGGCTACGTGAGGTACTTGGTGCGGAGCCTTAAAATCACTTTTAAGAACTTTTCCTTAGCTTGGGCATCGTGTACCTCATGTTCAGCTTGGGAAATTTCATAGCCGTCCCTATTATTGAACGCACTGGCGCGAAGCTGGCTATGACTATCGGAGGAATCTGCTATGTGGTCTTCATAGTTGGATTTCTGTTCTTGAACGAGATATACCTGTACTTCTCATCAGCGGTTGTTGGTTTTGGAGCAGCCAGTAAGTCTCAGAACCTAGACCTTATTTTTGTCTTCAACTTTTAGTTCTCTGGACTGGTCAAGGCAACTACTTGACCATGATATCCACCGGCGAAAATGCACGTCGAAACAGTGGCATTCTTTGGGCCATATTCCAGTCAAGCATATGGATGGGTGGCATCTTCCTTCTGGGTATATTCACCTTCGTAGATTCGGGTCAGGAGATCGCGCAGAGCTCCATCAGACCGCTGTATTCTGTTTTCACCGCTGCCAACATCATTGGAGTCGTTATTTTGGCGTTTCTGCCTAAGCCCGTCCAGGATATACCTAGGGCGAAGACCTCGACCACTAAGACCTTGCGTAAGTCTACTTCGCATAAAAAATATAAAAACAAATACTGCTTAAGTTTCTACATTTGAACTCCTACGCACGAAGAAGATGCTCTATCTGGTGCTCGCCTTCGGGTTTACCGGCCTCGAAACGTCCATGTGGCAAGGCGTCTTCCCAACGAGTGTTGCGTTTACTACTCGCCTTGGTTCCAACACTAACGCGTTGATCGCGATTGGCGCTATCAACATTGGCCTTGGACAGCTGATTGGCGGCTTCGTTTTTGGAATCTTGGGACAACACATCGCCCGCTTTGGAAGACACAATATTGTTCTAACTGGAATGGTCCTACATCTCTTCACTTTTGCGCTCATTTTTGTGAATTTCCCTTCTGGCGTTTCCCTTGCTGCGTCCGACGAGAAAGGCCTCATTGAGCCTAGGTTTGTTAGAGCTCCTCTGGTATGGAGTTTATTACCTTGTTTAGCGTTGTTCTCGCCATGTTATGTGGGTTCTTGCTCGGTCTGTGTGACTCCATCTGGAACACTCAACTCTACGCCTTCCTTGTCGACAACTTTAAAACGCAGAGCTCACAAGCATTTGCTCTCTTCAGGGCTTGTCAGGTAGATCCTTCGGGAAGTTCTGCATCAGTTAGGTTTTTTTGTTTGCAGGCCTTCTGCGCATTTGCCGCCTTCTTCTACGGCACTGTCACCACCCTCCATGGACACCTTATCATTCTGTCCATCACGGCAGTTCTCGGAGCAATCGGTTTCTACAGCAGCGAAATGATCGTGGCACAGGAGAGGAAGAGTTCTTCTGCATTGGAAGAACTGGATCCCGAAACGAAATCGTATGTGTATCGTGTCGATCTGGATAATACTACATCGGCTTAGACTGAGCATCGCCGCATGAAGAGAAATGTTGAGAGGATATGTTTCCCGGTGTCCCTCTCCCATGTAAAATAATAATAACCTTAATAAATACTTTTTAAAAACGTGAATGGTTTTTTTGCAAAAAAGAGATGTGATAACATTTTCTGCAAAAATAGAATACAAGGGACGCACAATTTTGTGCTGTATGCATCTATCATCATTAATATGCAACAGGTCACATGTGTCAACAATATACGACATCTAAAAAAGCGGCCATTTTATTTGCACCAACCCAATAACAGGTTACATGTGTCCGAATCAGTGAAATCATGTGTTTCTGATCGGAATGATATTCAATACGGCGATTTGAATATGATGATTTAAGACTACATACATAGAAAGCTCCCGAGCTCTAGCAAATGTTGCTCACCTCAGGAATACCGATCGACAAAGTGTACTTGATAACATTGTCAAAGATAAAACTATGGAACCTGGTTCCTTACTTATACAGCATATTGAATTTCCAAATTGAATTTAATTAAATAAAGTTCAAATTTAATTGAATGAGGATTTAATTTCCATTGATCCAGTGAGGCTTTTTTCAAAAATTCATTTCATGGTTGTTCTTTTTTTTCAGTGTCGAACTTTAACGTTACACAAACGTTGATTGAGGAGCGGATTCCATGGGAAAAGTTACGATAACAACTAGCTCCATAAGTTTGTCGTCGATTGACCAAGCGGTTTTGGCAGTTATGTAAAACCGCTAATTACTATCATCGATGTCACTGCTTGGTATTCTCAATTATTAAGTGGCTCCTGTAGGAGACGTGATCGTCAAAAATCTTCACGAATTGGTTAGTTGAATGTGCACGATTTGCCTCCTTTGACATGCGCCTATTGTCCTGTTAAAAGTTTGAAACCTGACACGAAAATTTTTGGTAATGGTAAGATCTACCAGTTGTTATTAAGAAACGACACTTTTACAAAGATAAGGGACGACGTTCTGCTCGAAGCACCAATGGCTCCTGGACACATCGTCGTTCTGTTCTAGATCGTCTATGCCAGTCTACAAGACCATCTTCCGCTGCCCATCCAAATTCACTGCCCACCTTCCACTGTTTAGCATTCTTAATTGTTGAGTAGCTCTTTTAGGAGAGAAGATCGAACTTCACAAATTGGCTAGTTGAATGTGCAGGATTTGTCTCTTTTAATTATTATGGCATGCACATATCGGCACAAAAATGTTTGTTAATCAACAGAATACTCGTCGTTTTGAGAGACGACACTTTTACAGAGATAAGGGACCACGTTTCTATCCTCGGGCCTGGGGACATCGTGATGTTCTACTAGACTGTCTGTGCAAGCCAGTCGTCTAGAAGACCGTCTCTTGCTGCCCATCCACTGCCCACCCATGACTCATTTTAACTCGAACCACAATGGTTAATCGGTCGCTTCAAACGGACAACGCCAGTTTCTCTAATCCCTCGGAAGTGAACATGGAATTCGGCGTGGCTTCTGTTCTGAATCAGCTGGAGTTCTACGTCTCCATCTTGGCGATCATCGGATACGTCGCGACGTTTGTGCTCATCTTCTTCCTTCCGAGAACTCTACGCCCACACAAAATTTGTCATCTGGTTATTACGGTAAGTCCTCTTTTCTCCATAGAAAGGTTTACGTTTGCTTTATTTCCAGTTCTTGTCAGGACTCTTCGTTCTTCTGCTCGGGATCCTCGCCAAGCCAACCATTGTCGATCAGAAGCTACAGTTCAACGACTTCTTGAAGGAGCACCTCTCTTCGACTGCGATTGGCAGTGTGTTCGTCATTATTTTCACCGCTCTGATGATCGCCGGCTTGCTGGGAGCTGTCAAGCAAATGGAGACAATCTATCCCGGCTACTACAGCTTTATCAACTTCGCCCTATTCTTTGTCGTCAACTGCATCATGAATGTACTTGTGCTGTTCTTCGCGGCTGATCCGCACGTCGTAAGTTGATGTTCTCCTGATGCTTTCCTACTAATACGCACTATCGTTCAGGTGTCCAAGCTCTACGGATGGCACAACCTTTTCATAGGAGTCTGCCTCTGCTCGTTAACTATCATGATGCTCAGCTTCTCCTGGTTCCTCGCATCCGAAATGGCCGCTTGTGCAAGGAAGTTACAGCGGGATATACGCCATGCGGAGGGCATCTACCGAGAGCGGACCAAGGATCTACTGTTACCTTCTCACTTCTACAAATATCACGTGAGTATTGAACATATTTTTGCCATCTATTCTGTCTCCTTTAGTTTCGACTGTATTTCATGCAAAGTGTTATTGTTATCTCCACGCTGGTTGCGTTCGGCTTCAAGTTCGTCGATTCAAGCATGATGGAGCAGCTCGTCCTCCTGGCGGTGACCTTCAATGCGATCTGCGCTTACGCGGTGCTAGGTCGGTTCTCGTACCGTATCTACAGGAGGACGCTCAACTGCGTTGTGGAACCGGACGATGTCGACATTCAAGATAATGAATTTTATATGTTTTGATAAATTGCGGACTTTGAATAAATCTCTTAAGAAATTAACGTATCGTGGTATATATTACTGCAGCACAGGACGACAAAAATCCTTACACACTGCTCAATTTCGTGAGGAGCGATGAGAGACCCCTTTCGATCGGAATGGCCTGGAATAGTGGTCAGGCAACGATTTTCTTTAGATGAAAGTTAAAAGTTAACTAGATGGCGAGAATTTGACGAGAATGACTGTCGCAGCCCGCTGTTGCAGCCAGACTTCTGCCAATTTACAAAAATAATAACTGATACCATAATAGCTGTTGCATTGACTCTCCCCCACACAGCTGGACAGGAATAAACAAAAGCACAGCGCTGCTTGAATTCCGACTCTTTTCGCGATTCGACACATATCGTCGTAAAACCCACTGCTGCGAGACCCATCGTGGCGAGACCCCAAAAGTCCCATTTCTTACCATTTTTGATTGTCTCTTATTCTTCACATGCTGGATGCATAAATATTGGGTTGGTGCATGGAAGATGTCGCATTATTTCAACCCTATTTATTTCTCATATTTACAACATTAAGACACAGCATAAGCACCGTTAGACTCCGCAACTCATTCTTAATTAGTAGCCCAACGGTAGATCCTCAGCTCTTAGAAAAACGGATGTTCCAAGTCGAAACAAATTTGTAACTTTTTTTGGATATCCTTATTGAATAAAATCTTTGTCCTTGAAATTCGTTCCTAATGAAGTGGAATCGACAGCAGGCTGGTAGGGCACGATCTTGCCTACATTCTGGGTTAGCGAGAATTTTTTTGTGCAAAACGAAAGGGTCACATTTGAAAAGTGTGGTTTTCTATATTTGTCAGGAGGGCGGACTTTTTCACATTTTGATCTCTTTCTTGGTATTGTAGCCACCGATCAATCCATCCGTTGTGTGCGCAAGTAGCTGGGAGATGTGGCTTACTGCTGTACTCTTTCCAGAATCTGACTACTTAACTATGCTACCGTACACATATCTTAATATCTTTCTTTGATAAATTTTTTTATCAGCAATTTTTTCAACTACGCTTTGAATTTCTCCGAACAATTTTCTAAACGTTTCTGTAAAGGGCGGACCCTTGCCATAAACGTGGTTGAGGCGCGCAGCCTGTTGGCGCAGAGATGGATTTTTTAGAAGCATATTTAACGTGCCATGTTGGCGATCTCA
>KN168162.1:0-22040 GCA_000757755.1 Steinernema glaseri
TCAGATTCTCCAAAGTGGGGCTCAGATTCTTCCGGAGAACCCACCATCCTGTCCTAAAGGTCTCAAAGGACCACCTCTAGTAGGAGAACACAAGTGGTCACTGCCCCTCGCTTGACTGTCCTTTGAGAATTCCTTTTTAAGGCTACCATACTCACATCTTTAGAGGTCAGGGAGCGCGGGTATCTCTTCCCCTTCCAACTCACTCTGACACACCACATCTTAAAGGACATTTGAATAGCGGAGTAATTGAAGCTAGTGCAAATAGACTTTATCCATCGAAAACGAACGAGAACAACGGAAGTCACTTTGTACATACACGAGGAATCACGGATTCGGACTAGGCGACGCGGCGACCGGCTCCGGCGGCACCAGTTGCCTCCGGTCGTCTTGCACAAAGAGATCGTCTTCGGAATCGTCGGAGTTCAGCACAAGTTGCGGCGCGAGCTGCTTGGCCGAGAGGAGATCGTAGCGCCTCACTCGGGACCGATTCTTCGCCCTACAACTGCCATGGAGACGGACTGACCTATAGAAGAAGAACTGACCTGTAGCAGCGGATGAAGACGAGGATCCCGACGATGACGCCTATGGAGATGAGGACGACGAACGCGCGGAGCCACGCTTTGTCGTCCATAGTGAAGTTGTCCACGGGAGGAGCGGCAGGGGTCGTCGGAGGCGGCATCACACGAAGCCTTCGACGCCCATAAACCAATTCTAAAAGGAAATGGAGCCGTGGAGGCAAAGGGCCAATCGTCGCGACACGTCGATCGATTGCTTCCAAATCGGAACGGAACGGGAATAAGATAATCTTGCGGGAGAGATGACTCGAGGAGACGTGGCCGTCGGCGACCGCGCGGACTGCGCGACGCCGGCGGCCCCATTGATCAGCGAAATTAAGGCGGCGGGTGGAAATCGACGACCCGTAGGCTGCGGCGCGTGCTACTCCACTCGTTTATTAACACAAATTATACAGAGTGGCTTGCGCCTCACAGTTGGAAATACAATAATAACGTTGTCTACAGTACTAGCGTACAACATCGACGAGATTTAGGGAGCGTTGATGATGCGCAGGGTGTTCGTGTGCCCGGCACCTAAAATGGATGTGTTTTGGATGATTCATGGCCTCTGTTTGTTAAGGGCATTGAAAGCAGCCTCTGCTGCTTTCATTGGAGCTTTAAAGTGCTCAAAACACTTACCCTTGCGCCATCCCGTGATAACGACTAGGAAGTCACCGGGGTGGATGAATCCACGGTCCTTTCCGACCTGAATACCGTAGTTGATACGGTTGTCGACGTCAGTCGGCCAGTCGGGGTCGCGTTCCACTTAAAAGCATTACATTAGCGAGGGGATTGACTGTAGAAGCTAAAGGGACAAGGAGAACATGCAAGTCGTGCAGTGAAAGACGTGCAAGACCACAAACAATACCGATGTTATAATGAAGGGGGAAGACTCCGCGGTGGAGGTGAAGCTGACGGGCAGTTTGTTCATTCCTCGAGATGGTGATTATAGGCACGGAAGGTCTATAGCGGGAGCAGAATACGGCAGAGCTGCAAAACACCACATTCCGGAAGGTGATAGAAGGAGTGGTTAATTAAATAAGAAAGCGTGTTAAGCATAGCATGGAAAAGCGAAGGAAATCGGGGAAAATGTGTTCTAAGTTCATGCTCTCATGCATACATCCAACATCCACTACGTCTATGGTTGCTCTGTACCCACCCTTGTCAACATAATGGCACGGGAAAACACCACTGTAGAGCTGCATGTAGCGGCACGAGTCCGCTCGACGCGAAACCGTCAGAATGGGGCATGGCGGGCGCAATTGTGATACCAGCTGTCCGGATCTGTTCCATTAAACGTAGATTACGGCTTTCAAAAAACCCTCCCCTAAGCTGTTAGCTAGCTCGTTGTTAACCACTTACCGTCCAGTGGTGGTGATCAGGAGGATCGCACTCGCGTGGCACGAAACCGCAGCAGAAGTCGCGGCGATGGCGATGGTGTGCGCCATGTCCGTTGGCTTGGGGGTGTTCTTCAAGAGTTCCTCGTAGTACTTCGTGTGGTAGACGGCAGCTTCGGCCTCCTTGCAGATCTGAAGAAGAACGAGTTAAGGTTTTCATTTTCAACGCGGCTAACGTACCGAGTGCATAATCTTGAGAGATGCAACGGGGTAATCTCCTTTAGCGGTTTCTCCACTGAGCATGACGCAGTCGGCTCCGTCAAGAACGGCATTGGCGACATCACTGCTCTCGGCACGAGTGGGTCGAGGCTTGTGGACCATGGACTCGAGCATCTGAGTGGCGCAGATGACGGGCTTTCCAGCGCGGTTGCACTTGGCGATGAGCATCTTCTGGGCGAGGAAGACCTTCTCGGCGGGGATTTCGATTCCAAGATCTCCACGGGCCACCATGACTCCGTCCGACTCGGCGATGATCTCATCGGCACTGAAAGATAAAGACAGTTTTGAGGAACCTAGAAAACGACCTACTTGTCAACACCTTCTTGGTTCTCGATCTTGGCGATGATCTTAATGTTCTTGCCCTTCTCGCCGAGCACCTTGCGGATGGTGCGGATTCCCTCGGCGTTGCGGATGAACGAGGCGAAGATCATGTCGACGTTCTGCTCGACTCCGAACTGAAGATCCTTCATGTCCTTGTCGGAGACGGCGGGCAGGTCGACGACAGTTCCGGGAAGGTTGACTCCCTTGCGGCTACCAAGCATGCCGCCGTTCTCGACCGTGCACACGATCGCATTGGAGCACACCTCCTGGACGATCAGCGAGATGAGGCCATCGTCGATGAAGACCCTCGAGCCCTCCTTGACCACCTTCGTAATGTTTTGGTAGTCGACGTAGAGGCACACGGCCGTTCCGGAGGTCTCGAACTGCTTGTCCGTGGAGAGACGGATGGAGTCGCCCTTCTTCAATTCGACTTCGGCAGATCCACCTCCGGTGAGGAGACCAGTGCGGATCTCGGGTCCCTTGGTGTCCAAAGCGATCGCAATCATGCGGGGCTCGCTGAAGCTGCTCGCCGCATCACGGACGTTTTGAATCGTTTCGGCGTGGTACTAAAGTATTGAAGTTGTAAAGGAGACCATAGAGAACACGTCTTACCTCATGAGATCCGTGGCTGAAGTTCATGCGAGCGATGTTCATACCGTTCAGGATCATCTCCTGGAGGTTGTCCACTGATCGGCATGCCGGGCCAATGGTGCAGATGATGCCCGTCTTCCGGACGAGGTGTGGAGGGTCGCGGATGTCCAGCCGGCAGAGATGCTCAAGATGAGTGGTGGCCGGGCGCTCGTCGAGCTTCTGCTCCTGCCTGAAATTCAGCTGATGTACACGTGAACGAGCGGAAGGAACTCACAGGAAATAGTCGCCGGAGTGCTCCTCCTCGATGGTCATACGACGGCACAGGATCGGGCGCTCGGGCATGTGGGCGCGGACACTGTGGATCGATTCGGGAACTTTATCCATGGCTTCTTCTTGTTCGACGCTAGACGTTCCTTCTTCCTTCTAAATGGTGTGAGTCAGTGACGGCGGTGGACGGGAAACGAAAACGGAAAGAAGGGGAACATGCCGACACGAGTGCGGCGGCAGTGCCGCGCAGAGCTAACACAAACTGAAGGGCGTGTTAGAAGGAACGCAAATGCAAAGAGAAAAGTGACGGGGAAGTCGCGAAAGTCAATTGAACGTTCCGCACGGCCGCTGTGCGTGGGAGCCTGCTGGAACCCTAGGAGCATAAGCCGCTATTCAGACGTGGGTTGCCGGGACAAAAGATCGAGCAAGGGGTGGCGAAGGAATGAAAAAGTAGATAAGAGCGCAAACAGATAGCAAACAAGGGCGCCGCTGTGGCAACACCACAATATGCTGTGGTTTTGGCACTCACCAAGTGCAGGGCGTGCGCGACCTTCTCCTCCAGGCTCTCGCCAATCTGTTCGACCTTGTCAACCACTTTTCCGAACAGCTGAAAAATAGCACCTCTGTGACGGGAGCGAGTTCCGTGGGTAACTCACGTTACTCATATTTGGTGGACTCGTCGGGCGGATCTAAAAGTGCAAACTTAACGAGGGCACGAGGTGTTGGGAGGTGTGGGCGGCGCGGTTCCAAGGTTGGAAAACACGCCCGCGTCGGGACGGAAATGTGGCGATCTGGCGGTCAGATCGGTCGATCAACGCGCAAGTCGATTTTAGAAGGTCGAATTCACGTGAATTCGCGGCTCTAATCAGCACTTGCAAGAGCGGACTATCAGTGCAGCAAGGTCGATAGTGTGGTTCGAAGAATAAATTTGCAGACGAGACGCCTGTCTACATATTTCGTCTAGTCTGACTGTCTAACGAAGACAGCACATCGAAGCGACTGCTTCACGAGACAGACATACCAAGGATGTCTCTGTCTAGGACTGGCCTGTCTCATACTGGAAAGGATGAGAGCACAGACGATAGCAGATCACGCGATGTTCGGTCGGTAATCGACAATAGAGCAAGCGAGCCAAGTACTTTCTAAAAACGGGCAACGAGTAGATTCTGTGATCTAGTCGCCTGAAACACACGAAGAGCAAAAGTCACAACTGGAAAATCAATTTGCGAACCATCGTCATGGCACCATCACTGGTCGAGCGAGATGATCCGACTCGATCGAGCGCTTGCGAGCGGGAGACGACCCAGTGTAACAGTGAAAACAACACCTTTGCTCTTTTGGGTAGCTCTTTCTCTCGCGGAGAGGCTGCAGAGCGATGGGAGGGGATAACCCGATCGCAGGGGAAGCCCCACCGCCGGCGAGGGAACCCCAGCGGAGCCAGATCGCGACTACCCTCGCTCGTCGGGCCTGGCAGTTTATGAGGAGCGAGGGAGAGGACGGAGGCTACGTGAGAAGGGGGAATTTCGGAAATCGATTAGAGGAGGACAGCGCAATCAGTTTGCAGATATTATGCTGAGGGAGGGCCGTTTGCTCCCTCTCCCTCCGCCGCACAGAGAGAAATCGGTGTGAGCAGCGCATCGGATGCGTTCCAATGAGCTATCCTATCGAATGAGCAAAAAATCTGTTTTATTGCCAGTATGGGAGTCCCAGAAGCACCTCGAGGAGATAATGTGTGGTGGTTCGTTCGATGCCAGCTAGTTGACGTAGGAGTTTCTTGCACTTACAGGTGTTTATGTTCAAAAGAAAAATATGACGAGAGGCTCTGCGGGGTGGAACGACCTTGACGCTTCAAGTACCTCCCCATCCAGATGTTCCTTTCATTCCATAGAAGATGTTCGGTTGGGTGGAATGATGCTCATCTTGAAAGTGGGTATGCGTCAGGGTTTCTCGATTCGATCGCAAACTGTGAGAGAACTTTCGAGAAGCTGTTTCGGAACGTGTTCTCAAGTTGGACTTTTGGACTCCTTGTACTCTTTTAGGGGTTGAATGGAGCGAACGGCGGCGGACTGATTGAATCATCAGAGCTCAAAACAACGTTGCTGTATACGTATTCCGACCACAGTGTACAAAGTACAGTTATGTACGCGGGCGGGTACAATCTTTGGTCGTGACTGTGCCCTCAAAATGAATAAAACGCTTATAACTAGCAATTCTCACCGTGGTATGACTTTAGGGAGTTGGAGGTGCGTTGGAAAGCCTACTCATACCTATGGCTTATCTAATCAATTGACTTAGAAATTCCTAAGGAACTGAGTCATCGCAAAACAGATTACTTTATTAAAGTAAAGATCTCTTTTGATATGTACAGAAATCTCAAAAGCAAACATTTTTAAAGCAGCTTGTTCCGCGGCACTCGAGTTCCGAATCCGTCGGAGATTCCGTCGACGATTCCACGATTCTCGTGATGCCTGCCGAAGTCGGAATCGAAGTCGAAGGAGTCAGAGAAGGCGTCGCTGCGCGTGCGGACGGGACGCGGCTGCTGAAGAGGCCGTCGGATGGAGTCATAGTCGTTGTCGGACTCTGAAGGGGTCTGCTCGGGTACGGTAGGCAATAAGCAACTCACCCAAGTCGTGAACAAAGGCCTTTCCTTGGGGAATGATGGGGTTCAGCTTGCGGGTGGAGAAGAAGGGCGATGAGTTGAGCGGCCGAGGATCGGAGAAAGGGAACCTGCTTCCACTGTTCGGAAGCATTTGGTTTCCCAGTTGCTGGCGGAGAAGGAAGTCGCGCTGGAGCTGGAGAAGGCCGGCGTCGTTGCCAACTCCGCCTAGGAGGAGTGGATTCGAAAGTTTGGCGAACTGCAGATTTCTCGTTTGTTCCGTGATGGCTATAAAGATCACGGTAGAGGGAGAAGAATCTCGATGAATAAAACCGTTAGCTTGGAGAAGGGCCCTCAAATCGTCTCCTTCGATGTCGCTTCTTGATGGAAGGGGCACGCCGGCACCCCCGGCGCTCCGAGGCATCAGGACTTCCACGTTGGTGGAGAGGATCTCCGCGGCCTCGTTGTTCGGAGCGACGGCGCGACGAGCCATCTGCGAGAGGAGCGCCGTCTCCTGGTTGGTGCGGATGGCGGCGTTCTTGGTCAGCGCCTCGATGTCGAAGTGGTTCACACTGGGGACGTTTCCGATGAATCCACTGAAGGATTGAGGGATCCTTTGGGTCCCTGGAAGTGCGCCATTGGAGCTCGCTGAAATGAGGGATAGAAGCAGAGTAGAAAACACTGGGTTTCAAGAACTTATAAATGACTTTAGAACACTCAAAACGTCGTCTGTGGTACTCCAGAGCCCTATGGATTACGGTATAGCGTCGAAACGACCCACTGGAAGAGGAGCTGGAGAAGGGCCAGATGGCCTCGACGGACAGGGCGAAGCAGAGGAGCACCGGTAGAAGCATCATCGCGGTGGTCGGAGTCGAGTGCGAATGGCAACGGAGAGGGGAAGCGAATTTGGCTCCGAGATTATCCCCAAACTGGATCAGCGACATCCAATCCAGCGGTTCATAATAGAGCCTGAGGGAGGGAACCAGTCGCGGGGGGATCGTCACTCATCCAACCGTAACCTGAGCGGCGCGCAGAAGAGAACGATAATCGAAAACGCCGGCGGAACGATTAGCGCCGCCGAGTTTCTTTTTGCAGGTGGGAAGCCGGGGGTCCTTTGTCCATCCGAAGCGTTCCGCAGGGTTCCGATTTCGGAAGGCGGTGGGGGGCGCTTCTCGGGGCGACGCGCTTGACCTCGAACGCGGCGGCGGTGTTAATCACATCGATTTGCTTCTTGTTTGTTTTTTGCTTTATTCGATTAGAGGCTGCGATTCTTGATTTGTATCCGAGTCACGGATGTTGCGATTCCTAATCTGAAGCCTTTTTTCAGATTATGAAGACAGCGCAGTTCGTTTTTCGCCAATTCGTGGTGAGTCCTTCTTTTCAATCGAATTGGTAAGGAATAACTGTGACTATGCGTCAACGGGTGATGATTTTATGGCTTTGCACGAGCTACTAGCCCGGCTGGGCAATTATTTTGCTTCCCGTGGCTCAGGGATAACGTAGGTCGCGGAAGAAGTGGAGCCGGTTATGGAAAAGGCTCAAAAGATAAATTATTTGGGTTATTCGAGCTCTATACTCTATCTTGAAGCTATTCTTCATCTCTTCTTGAAGCATCTGTTGAGAAGAACGTTAATTACGCCCGATTCTCGTTTACTGATAGAAGCAGGATGAAAGTGATCGATGTGGTCAATAACAAACCTGTTTACATCAAACCTCTGCTACCTTCTCTAACTTTCCAATCTTTGCAGAAGAAGTACTGGACGTCCACCACTCGGACCTTCGCCTCTCCCGCCGGACGTCGCCTGCTCACTGGAACCGCCGGCGGAGGCTCCTTCCTCCTCTCCGCCAGCTTCTTCAGCGCCAGTCCCACCGGAGGCTATGAAGTGCCGAAGCACGAAGAAGTCCGGAACCTCGACCTCATCATCAAGGAGACGGATGCCCTTTACAACAATTACCTCATCGACAACGCCTACGCGATTCTGAGAAAGTGAGGGATCTTGTGCTTCTTGTGTTGGATCGGTCTTCTAGGCATGGTAGCGGAACCTGCAGCGAACTGCTCTGGCGACTGGCTCGAGTGGTTTGCGAGAAGGCGAAGCTGTCCAAGGACAAGAAGGAGAAGGAGCAACTGTTTATGGAGGCCTTCGCCATCGCCGAGAAGGCTCTGAAGCACGAGAAGCCCGAGGGTTGCTTTGGAGCTCACAAATGGTATTCTAGAAGAAGTCATTAGCATACCGTAGTCATCGCTCAGGTATGCGATCATCCTGGACTACGTAGGAGAGATCGAAGGGACCAAGTCACGCATCAAGAAGTCCTACGAGGTGAGGGACCACTTGGAACGCGCTCTGGAGATCAACGACAGCGATGCCACTACTTGGCACATTCTGGGTTTTTCTGGACGCTGCTTCTCTGGCTAATCTAATATCTTTAGGCGTGTGGCACTTCACCTTCGCAGACATGCCCTACTACACCCGTCTTGCGGCGAAGGCGATCTTCGGCACTCCTCCGTCGTCCACCTACGCTGACGCGCTGAAGAACTTCGAAAGGGCCGAGTTCCTACAGGTACTTTCTCCTTCTACTCACCCCTCACCGCTCTCCACGTTTCAGCCGAACTTCTACAGTACGAACACCTTCTACCTCGCGGAGACATACGATCGTCTTGGAAACAAGGAGCTGGCTTTGGAGTACTACAAGAGAGCCTTCCTGATGCCGGTCGTGTCCGCGGACGACGCCCAAATACACCAAAAGGTTCATTGCATCTCCTCTTGGGAACGATCTCATAAGATGTGATTTCAGGCGCACGATAAGCTGAAGAAGCTCGGGCTTACGGTAGCCGACCTTATAAATTGATCGCTGTTGTCATCTCCTTTGTGTACGAGTATGTAATAAAGAAATAGGGCGAGGAATGTGATCATGGGGGCAATGTGAAGAAGGGCGATGGGTTGAAGAAGGTTACGGTAGACGCCAGATTCTGGGCGTACGTTCCCGTGCGTGCGCTACCATATAGCAGGGAGGAGGTTTCTTGGATATGAGGGAAGCAAGCAATGCTGAAGCAGAAGGATTCACTGGGACATCGGGATACTACAAAAATCCCTTCGCGATGGATCTCCAACGACTTCCTTGGATACAAATGCAAATAAATTTCGTCCTAGTACAGTGGCAATCCAGAGTTTAGCATAGTAAATCAGTTAAACAAATCAATTCTATAAAAGGTGCCTAGGAGGGTAAATGTGTCCGAGTATCGCATAAGGAATCGCTGCGAGTGTGAAGAGGGCGTAGGTGACGAAACAAAACGAGAAACCTTGCATTGAGCGAGAGATCCTCACATCCAAGGTGTGAGGATTGCGGCACGAACGGGTCTTAAGGTGTGACTCTTTCGCACATTCGAACCTCCAGTCCTCGAGAAAGTCGCTCATTCCAACATCCGAATCGAGCGTCACGTCTTCAATCACGGTAAGCGCTCTCCTAAAGGCTTATTTTCTTGGATAATTTTAAGAAATATCAACCGTTCTTCGTCGATTCACATGCCCGTCATAAGGAACACCGGATCATGATCATGCTCAGGAATCCAACTATTGCGGTTATCTCTGTATCCGAGAAATCGCACCAAGTACTCTGCACCGCAAAGCAAGTTCTTGAGCACAATATGGACCACCTTAATCACATTCAAAGGTAAGCTTTTCGAGGGAGAGGGACAATGAGGGACGACGTTATCAGTCAGATCTAAGAAGGGCAAACCGCCATAGCAAAATTCTACAATATTTTGCATTTTCAGATATGCATCATTTTCTAAAGGTCATCTTTTTGGCCCGCCGCTTCCGCAGGAGGAACCAACGCCAGTCAGTGATAAATATGAGTTGCTTACCTATGCGATAATCGTCTCACCCTCATTCACCAGAACGCATCCGGTTGGTTCACACCAACAGGTCGCGTAGGTGTGACCTTGGGTACTGAGTACGTGACGTATGAGCGTCAAAGCCCACGGACTCAGGTACAGTTCGACGCCCCGAACCTTTTCCCGACAGTCTCGGAGAACGTACTGCAATCGGTACAGCTCCTGAGCTCCCATGCTGAGCGACTGTCTCAACTGGAAAAGTTCCTTACTCTTAATCCTTCATTTCCCATTATTTATACCATATGATATTCTTATGAACATAAATGTGTGCTCTAAACATATACTCTCCCCATCTTTTTCTACCACCAGGTCCGCCACCGCCACCGTTTACACCGGTCCTCTTTCTGCGTTTGGCTCCTCCTTATTCCTCCTCCTTGTAGACGACTCCTCCTTACTCGGACGACTCTAATCCCAATCATGTCCCCTCTTCTCCATTTTTGCGGAAATGGATACCAGTCAGAGTGAACGTATGGGTCAAGTAGTCGTTACGGTTCTTCAGGAACACCCAGTAGTCGGAATGTTCTGCCTTCCAGGACTCGGTAGAAAGTGCCCTGTAGAAACATCTTACCATCATAACCCAAAATGTTTCTGCAGAAGCGATATAACCTTTTGCGGTGCGATAAAGCCATGGTTTTTGCTTCTTGCAAGGCCCTTCGAGACAGAGCTCGGTTGAGCAAACGTCACTTGGACGTCCAGTCGAGGTAGGAAGAGGTTGGCACCTCTGCCCTGAGGTCAACAAGCCGAGGCGACGCGACTCCACTCTTCAGGAATGAATCATCAGAAGGCAAAGGAGAAAGGCCAACGCTCCGGGTGTCCGGCAAGGAGCGTTCCGCCGCTCCTCAAGGACGGACAAGTGATTGGCGGGCGCTACCAGGTGGACTTCATGATCAGCGGCGGAGGCTTCGGGCAGATCTTCAAGGTAACCGACTCGGTGGAAAGAGTGGATCTGGCGATCAAAGTGGAACCGCCCGAGAAAGACATCGAAATCGAGTTCATAATCCTCTCCTCGCTTCGCGGTTGTGTAAGTAGATACCCTAAGGACGAGGGAGTGTCTTCTACTTTAGAGCCATATTCCCGTTCTTCTGGCGAGCGGAACGATCCGGGAATGTTCCTATATCATCATGACGCTGCTGGGGAAGAACCTGAACGAACTGCGGAGGGAGGAAGAGCTGAAGAAGTTCTCAGCAGCGACTGTTTACCGAATAGGGCAGCAGGTGAGTAGTAGTAGAGTTAAGAAGCTGATCTAAGCCTTGAATCAAAGCTTTCGGGTTCGCTTCTTGACCTGCGTTCTTGTAGCTAACAACTGCTTTACTTCACGTCCACTACAGCGGCTACATCCACCGCGACATGAGGCCCTCGAACGCGTGTATCAGGCTCCCTCCTCGGGACCACATAGTTTACCTCGTCGACTTCGGTTGGTCCCCATATGGAAGTCCATCCCTTAATCAATCGACCTTCAGGCATGGCTCGGCAGATCAGTGACAAATATGGAAACATACGTCGCACCCGTGACCACGCTGGCTTCCGTGGAACGATGCGCTACGCTTCTCTGCAGATGCACCAAAAGAAGGAGGTGGGTCCCGGCGACGACTTCATCGGACTGCTCTACACAATGGTGCGCTCTTCAATTTCCAAAGTTCTCTATATCCTGCTGCTACAGATAGAGTTGAGCGAGGGAACACTGCCCTGGGCGACGGCGAAAACGGCCGAGCAGGTGCAGAAGATCAAGGAGACTCTGGGGACGCCGCAGCTCTGCCAGAACCAGCCGAAAGATATGCTCACCTTCGCAAACTACGCCTACGAGCTTCATTGGGACGTAATGCCCAACTACTACAAGATCGAGAAACTGTTCTTCCGCTGCATGGGAGAGGGCATCACGGGCAGGACCCCTTACGACTGGCAAAAGAAGAAGTAAGGCTCTCTGTCATGAAGTTTCTTATCGATTCTTCTAGATTCAAGGAGAGTGAAGAGCAAGAAGTCAAGGGGAGCAAGGGAGAATGACGAAGAAATTGATTCTGGAGAGAACTCCTAATAAAAATTTGTGCAATTCGCCAGGACAATCTGGGGAGAACTTTGATATCGTATGCCTTGAGATCCTTGAAAGGTTTTACAATTCGCCAGATCTTCAGAGAGTACTAGATTCATTGGACAAACTGGGGAGAACTTTGAAGACCGGGATAGCAATATCGTATGCCTCGAGATCCTTGAGGTTCTTCTTTTTAACCCATCGCAAACTGGCATCTTTCAATGGCGAAGCGATTGCACTTTTATTTTTGTATTCCCTCTTCTGATTTCGTAACAGCGAGTCACGATGATCACACGGCGAACGAGGAATACACTTGGCTGCATCTGGCGACGGTAAGAAGCTCAAGTATGTCAAAGAGAAGTCGCCTATGGGCGTCCCTGTTGGCAAAAGAGTTTGAAGATCAGAGGGTCCATAAAGCCATAAAAGGGCGCCAACCGTTGAGCCAGCTGCATTTTTTACGATTCCCTCTTTGAGAGAGGAGGGTCTCAAAAAGAAGGAACCAGATCGTTTATGGTTTGTTGGATTAGGCGTACGCGTACGGTCCGGCGGGTTCGGCTGCACTCATTTTGGTGTTACTCTATCTCGATTTGGTTTTGTTGTTGCGAATTGAAGATTTTCTCGAGCTACCGTATACCGTAACTCCTTGACTCAAGTTGCGTAGTTTATTTGCAGTGTTCAGTCGCGATGCCAAAAGCTAACGCCATCGGAATCGACCTTGGCACCTGCTACTGCTGCGTGGGTGTGTTCGTGGACGGCAAAGTCGAGATCATCGCCAACGATCAAGGCAACCGCACCACTCCCTCTTACGTCGCCTTCACTGATGCCGGACCTCTGGTTGGCGAGGCGGCTAAGGACCAGGTTCACCGGAACCCAGCGAACACTGTCTTCGGTTAGTTAGAACTTATGGAGCGTTCTTTCTTAATATAAAAAACATTTAGATTCCAAACGATTGATCGGGCGCAAGTTCGAGGACCACAACGTTCAGGCCGACATGAAGCAGTGGCCGTTCAAGGTCATCGAATGCGAGGGATCGAAGCCCAAGATCCAAGTGGACTACAAGGGCAAGAAGAAGGTCCTCGCCCCAGAAGAAGTCTCCTCCATGGTGCTTGTGAAGATGAAGGAGACGGCCGAGGCCTACTTGGGTGGCCCTGTCAAGGACGCCGTCATCACCGTCCCCTCCAACTTCAACGACAGTCAGCGCCAAGCCACTAGAGATGCCGGAGCCATCGCCGGCCTCAACGTCCTCCGCATCATCAGCGAGCCCACCGCTGCAGCGCTCGCCTACGGCCTCGACAAGAAGGGGACCGGAAGACGCAACGTGCTCGTCTTCGACCTGGGCGGTGGCAGCTTCGACGTCTCCGTCGTCACCATCGAGGACGGCTTATTGCAAGTACAGTCGACGGCCGGCGACACTCACCTTGGCGGCGAGGACTTCGGCAACCGCCTCGTGAGCTACTTCATCAACAAGTTCAGGCTCAAGCACAATAAGGACCTTAGAAGCTGTCCCCGTGCCCTTCGCCGCCTCCGAACTGCTTGTGAACTCGCCAAGCGCACCCTTTCCAGCTCTTCCCAAGCAAGGTAAGCTCTCCAAAGCTATAAACCGACGCTATAAGCCTCCTCTTGTAGCATCGAGATCGACTCCTTGTTCGCCGGATTCGACTTTTACACAAGTATCAGTCGCAGCCTCTTTGAGGAACTGTGCGCCGATCTCTTCCGAAGGACCCTGGAGCCTGTGAAGAAGGCCATCAATGATGCCAAGCTGGACAAGGCCGAGATCGACGATATCGTCCTTGTTGGTGGCTCAACCCGCATTCCCAAGATCCAGAAGATCCTCTCGGACTTCTTCTCTGGCAGGGAACTCAACAAGAGCATGAACCCTGAAGAAGCCGTCGCCTGTGGAGCCGCTTTACAGGCCGCTATCCTCTCCGAAGACCAGAGCGAACCCTTGGAAGATGTCCAGTTGATCGATGTAGTGGCTCATTCTCTAGGAATTGAGACCGCTGGGGGCATCATGACAACTGTCATCAAGCGCAACTCCGCCATCCCCATGAAGATCTCCCAAATCTTCACCACATTTTCCGACAATCAAATCCACGGCTGTATCCAGGTAACGGGTGTCCTTCTTAACATCTACTTCTTACCTTCTTAGGTCTACGAAGGCGAGCGTTCCCTGACAAAGGACAACCACTTGCTCGGCAAGTTCTCGCTGACAGGCATCCCAGCTGCTCCCCACGGTGTGGCTAAGATCGAGGTCACCTTCGATGTCGACGCCAACGGGATCCTTAGCGTCTCTGCCCAAAGCAAATCGACTAAAAAGCAGAAGAAGGTGACCATCACCCAGGACAAGAGCCGCCTGTCGAAGAAGGAGCTCAACAAGATGGTGTCCCACGTCGAGAAGTACAAGGCGGAGGAGCATGCGCAGAAGGACCGCATCGCCGCGAAGAACGCCCTCGAGTCGTACACGTTCCACCTGAAGAAGTCGCTTGAGGACGAGCAGCTCAAGAACCAGGTCTCCGAGCAGGATCGCAACGCCGTGACGGAGAAGTGCGAGGCGGTGATCGCCTGGGTTGACCTAAACCAAACCGCCGAGAAGGAGGACTTCGAGCGCCAGCAGAAGGAGGTCGAAGCCGTCTCCAGCGATATCCTGAACGCCTCCGCCATGAACAAGACTACGCAGACGACCACTGACGACGACGTGGAGAAGTACAATCACTTCAAGAAGTTCCGTCCCTGCAACATCATTTGACGAATTCTCTACCCTCTGCAATCATTTGTCAATTTACTAGCAATAAAGTCATCTGTCCATGGCTTGTGTGGCGATAAGACGACTTCCTAGGGGCGTACTTTTTACTAACGATCAATCACTTCAGTGTCGACAGCCTTGGGAGCTGGGATGTTCGCGCTCACCTCGAGGGGCACTTACAATCTGGTAGCACAGCCAAGAAGCAGGCGAGGAACACCGACAAAGGAATACTGGAAGACTTGGAGTCGACTTCAGGTTCTACAAGGAGGAGACGGCAGCCGTTTCACGGCGCTGGGCGACGTATGAGAAGAGAAGAAGATGGATCCCACTGGGCACGCACTTGAAGGCGGACGCAGAGCGTCTCCTTGATGGAGCCTATGGCTCAAAGAAGTTTAACCAGTGCTTAAGAGGGGGCGAGAGCTCTAGGCAGCCTTGGATCCTTCGCCACGCTCCTAAACCTTCGCTGATGGCCCGGTCACGTCCACGGACAACAATTCGTTTATTCCGAGATACATCAATGACGTCTTGAATACCTCCTCGCACGTCTTCGGCGCTTCGAACTCGGCGTAGTAGTACTTCCTTGCGGTTTCTTGAATGAGGCAGGAGTCTTCGGTTCTTCCTCCTCCTCCAGCTCCTCTCCCGTGTCCATCATCTTGTTCTCCGACTCGTCCAAGGGTTCGCGCAGCAAGAACTGCTCCATGTTGAAGAATTCGTTCAGCTTGGCGTAGATCTAAGGACGTGGGTCGCCAATCGTCCCAGAAGTACTAACTCACTTGATCACGCGTCGGTCGGATCGTCCACACAGGAGAGTAGCTTCTTGGCCCAACCTCGATGAGTTTGTTCTTCACGCGCTGCTGGTACACGGCGTAGTCCACCTTGTTCAGCACGTCCGCGTAGTAGGTGAACTCGTCACCTTCCTTGATGCGGCTCATCTCCACCACGAGCTGTTCCATGTTCGCATTGCCGTTCGGCCCTGCAAGGAGTGATGTCAGCTTCGGAAGGAGAGCGCCACTTACCCATCGGACGGAATTGGATAACCTTGCAGAGAAGATGCGTTTCTGCTTCGGTGGTCCAGCGGATGTAGCTCTGCTTCGGTGTTTCTTCTTCTTCTTCGAAGACGCTCGAGTCATTTATGGAGTCATTGGTGGCGTCACCGAGATTCGTTCCGCCTTCTGAGTCGGTGTCCTCCATGCTCTGAACGAACGGAGAATTTAATTCGATGCCAGAAGTATTTGGTTGCAATCCAGGAACGTCTTCGCCGGTCAAACATCGCCGATTTCTACAAGGGAAGCCAGCAGCGAGCCCGCGGAACCAATCCCATCGCGGTGGGACTGAATCCTTCAGAATTCCCGTATGTTCATCCCCTTTCTTCCGCTCTGCTTGTGGTTTCTCGGGCACTACTCCTCCTTCTTCTCGTGTACCGCAGCTTCTTTTTCTTCGCTTGTTAAAATTGTTCATAGAGCTTCCTGGTCGCCGTTCCCTTGCTACCGTATCCCGTCTTCCCCTGCAGTACGCCAACTGCTTTGTTCTTCTTCATTCCTTTGAAGCAATGTGTAGGGTTGGTAAGATCTTTGAAACAGTAAAAGTAGCTGTGAGCCCCTTCTTCTCATACCACGCACCCCAAAGAATTCAACCACTCTTTAAATATCTTTATGACTCAACAAAACAAATCCTATAACTCACGCACTGGTCAGACCTTCTTCGGCACCTTCGTGGTGATGACGATTCCGTGCATGTCGGCGATCTCCTTCTGCAACGTCTCCGTCACCATTTTGTGCTGCTGCACCTTGGCCTTGCCCTTGAAGTCCTCGCTCTCCACGGCTACTTGGTACATCGACCCGCATCCTCCGGAGATGTCGTCCACGACGATGGAAGAGGCCGTAGGGAAGCGCTGACGAAGGAGGTCGGCGATCTTCTTTTCTCCCTCGCTTATCTGACCGGGGCCACTGCAGAGACGGGAGGAGACGAAGCCACGGAGGGGCACTAGCGTTCGGAGAGCGGAACGGAACATCTCTGGTGCTGAAAGCGTCGACTAATGGAAGGAATAGGACACAAGCGCAGAGAAGAGAACACAGTGGAGCACAAACCCATAAAGAACATCGAATTAATCGAAATGAAGTACTTCACGACCTGTTTATGGAGACAATACGTGAAATATCTTATGAATACAATGAACTACATCAACGATATATAGCAGTGCTTTTGGTTTGTTGACTAGCGCCAACCACATCTACTCGTTTGAAGAACTTGCACCCGCATCGTCATCCGCTAGAACAAGAACCTCAAAAATCTTCGACGGCCCTCATTCTTACCGCTGGCGCTGCCTATCCCCTCGTCATCGTCCGAGTTGTTTCCCGTCGACCGTGGCTCCGGGTCTCCCGTGCGGACCTCGGATAGAAACGGAGAGGCGGAGTTCTCGAGCTGGCAGAATCGCCGGAGTGACCAGTGGATCGCCCAGATGCTCAAGGGCCGCATGTAGCCTATGGCGCGATAGTATTTGCGCTCGTACAGAGCTTCCGGAGTTTGGTACTGCAGGCCAAATCTGTTGTAGGAAGCGTCGTAGGGACCCCAAGCTGTGTCGAAGCCACGTTGCACCTCTCCCTAAGAGGATGACAGGTTATGATTGGTTACGGTAGAAGGCTCACCTGTTGAACGAAGAAGGCTGCCAGAGCGTAGCTTATCCCTGTCCACATCTCGTCCGCCTGGATGTAATTCCTATCGACCTTGCCGTTGGGATTCATTCCATTGACGGCGCCCATGCGTCCAGACGCGAACTTCTTGACATTGAAGTTGTAGATTTTGTCGAGGGCCTTCCCCACCTTCTCCTTGTCGATGATCTAAATATTGCGAATCATGGGAAGAAGTGTTAATGAAGCCTACTTCAGCAGCCATCTGTGGATCTACAGACTCGAGGAACCAGTAGCCACAAAGCTGGTCGGCCATAATGGACTGCTTGCTCCGAGAGAACTCGTCGAAGTTGAAGTACTCGCCGTTCCAGAGGCGCTCCACATAGACCGCCTTCGCCTTCTGCAGCGTTTCGTGGTACTGGGCAGCAACTTCCTTTTCACCCATGTTCTTGGCCATTTCCACAGTAACCCGAAGAGCTGCCAGCCAGAGGGATCCACAGTAGGCGCTGACTCCGTTCATCCTCCAGGCATCGTAGGTCTGATCGGCAGCTCCGAAGTTCTCAATCATTCCATCGCCATCCTTGTCCCACACCTTCAAGCCTTCTTCCATGAGGCTCTTGACCACTGGCCAGGCGAACTGGAGAAACCCTCGTCGATCTTCGGGATCGCTACGGAGAACCGCGTAGTCCCGGTAGGTGGTCAGCACGAATTTCAGATTCAGATCCTTCCATTTACCGGTGTCGTGCATGACGTAGGCGTTCGTGAGCATCCAAGGGTCGTGTGCGGGGTTCCCGAGATCGTGAGGCACTCGAAGACGCGTCTTCTGTGGCGCCGTGTCGCCCTCCATGTGGAACACAATGGGCTTCTCGTCGAAGTGTTCAACATGGTCGGCTGAAATATGGATGTTTATCCAAGAATAGAGGATAATGAAATGTGGATGTTTATCCAAGAATAGAGGATAAGAGTCGCTTACTCATCTCCGCTTGGATGACGTGTTGGAGGGAGGGCCAGAGCTCCGCAAGTGCGAAGGACGCGTAGAAGTGGACGTCGTAGGTGTTGACCATGCGGTACTCCCACGCTAAAATCAAACTGATTAGCTTAACCACCTATGAAGCAACTATTCTCACATTCAAGATAACCGAATCGCCCATATTCACGAAGAAGTTTCGTGGAGTACTCCGAAAGCTGCTTCTCCTCTTCTGACCAACGCTTCTCGTATTCGAACCACAGCGATCCTCCGTCGACGAGGAAGTAGAGCTCGTTGAAGATGGCCGACTTGTACCAGTCAGGGAGCTTAGGGTGCTGAAGGACCGGGTTCTGCCAATCGTCTATTCTTCGCTCCCAATCTTTGTATGACTTCAGAGCGTGGAGCGCAAGGTGTTCGGCGATGTCCGGCGCGACTCCGTAGAACCGAGTGTACCTTCTACAAAGGGAGTTTATAAGGTCGTCCTTATCCCACGGACTCACCTTCTATAAGGCCTCTTCCGCCCGCCGAATTCCACCACGGGCATGTGCCACACGAGCGCGAATTCCAGAGGATTCTCGGCAGAAGATTTCGGCTCTACCGTAGTCTTGGCGCAGACGGCGACGCCAAGTTCGTTAGAAGGCGGATCGTCGGCTTCTTCTTCTAGATCCCCGGTCTCCTTCAGCTGTTTCCAGATCGCCTCTCCTGTTCCGCTAGGATCGAATGCCCGACAGCAGGTCACATTAGAAGTTTCGGTTCTTTTCACGGAGAGCGAGTAATTGCACTGCATCCCACTGATCTTGTGCTCTAGGCAAACGCCGGAGACGTCTCCGTCCTCGAAGGTCCTACTGTAGCACTCGGCCTCCGCCTTCCACTTCTTGTACCCTGTGCCGTTGCGGAAAGTAAATGCAATGGACACTTCAAGGGAGTCATCGCTCTCGTTTTCGACGTCGAATACGAAGACGGTGGTCGGCAATGAAGACTCCTCGTAGTCGTGCGGGATGACGGGAGAGATTTGTCGGCAAACGATCGTCAATCCAAGGTCTGGGATACGGTAAGTGGTCCAAGACCGCGGGAAAAGGCCTCTGAAAAGAGAAGTTACATGCGTCTATGGACAAGAAACGAACCTGTATTGGAGATCTTCGGAGGGGAAAGAGAAGTCCCAGGAGGAGAGCTCCGCTGATGCTTGAGCAGAGAAGTCGGCGGCTGAGAGGACCTTCTGGTAGATTGTGTTGGAGTCACGCCTAACGGTCAGGATGAACTGGTTAGCCTAAAACACTTCACTTTAAGTCAGATCACAAAACCATTGCGTACCCTCAGAACTTGCACTTTGTGCTCGATTAGTCCCGGACGAAGTCCGAATTTACAGAAGCCTCCGCGGAAGTCGCGTCCAATGGATCCGCTTCCGATTGTCCCGCAAGGGACGCCGTAGTGTGGCTTGTGTTTCAGCGGTTGGAACGTGTTGATGAAGAGCTTCTCCCGCTTTCCAATGTGCTTGAGCCAGTAAACCGAGTATCTCCGTACAAATGGCAACGCATCGTAAACTGAAAGGATTCAATTGTTTATAACGATAAACCACACAGAAGCTCGCCCCCGAAAATGCTACAGTCATTCCATTTCCTTCTATTTTTATGACTCAAAGGTGACATCATCTATCTTCATGATTCATATGTCCAAAACCGTTGCACTCTTCAGAATTATCGAGTGTTGGTGTAACAGTAAACCTGACCCGAAGCTGAGTCACTATGAAACGCTCTGAAGGACGTTTCCATATTTCAGTGAAAAAGGAGAACAGAGAAATCTCCCTATTTATCATTATTCTCGACCCGCTCCATAAGCAATTGCGATAAAAATGAATATATGCTGTCTGCTAGACTCTTAGCAACGCACGACCGTCTATTAGGCTGCAAAAACTCGCCTACTTGGCTGCAAAATCCTGTCTACTAGACACTCAAACTAGACAAACCCTGTCTACTAGACACTCACAATGTCGCTTTTCTTAAAATCTATATCTCGCAGATACTCGGAAATGAAGCGTAAGTTGGGAAATGTCATCGAAACAAGCGTGGAAACAAAATCTCGATTGTTGTCAGAAGCTACAAAATCTTGTTTGCTTCTCTTCCCAATTACGCGGTGTAAAAATAGTAAAAATAACACCTTCGGTCGTCTACTCCCAATAAGCCTCATTTGTCACCAAAAATCGATTTAAATTCTCAAAAAGCGGAAAACAGACTCGGAGAAGACGCCGAGAAGAATCCACGGCAACTCACCCTGGCGCATCGTGGGTCGATTGAACGGAACCCGCTCCTCCTTGGGCTTCTTGTCGCCGCAAGCGGTCCATCCGTACTCGGCCGGCGCTTCGGAGTTGGAGGAGGCAGAGGTGGAGGCGACTTCGGCTACCGTCATCGTCGAGGCCGCTTCGGACGCCGCGATCTTCGTTGTTCTTCTGCGGTGCGATGCGCGCCGGTGACACTTCGGGACGCAGATCTGCAAGCAGGCGCTCGCCAAACGTTCGGATCACGCGAGAAATCGGCATGAAGCTCTGCGGGAGAGGCACAAGCAGGACGCGGAAGCTCCAGAGGGGAGAAGACGAGACAGGAGACGGGAGACGAACGTCTCGGAGACGACGTCTGCGCGGCCGTCTGTCGCTATTCGGGGGACTCTCCCAGCCTGGAAAAGGCGTTTCGGCCCGCGGCGGCGAACACAAACAGAGGGCTGGAGCAGCGCGACGATGTGTCAAGTGGGATGACACAAAACGCGGCCGGAAGAGAAGGCGTATCGATCGAATCGCTGATGAGTTCTCCGCAGTCTCTGATCTCACGTGTGAGGGAGAGGTTCGCGAGACTCGCAAACAGCCGTGAACTCCGTGTAAACACGGATTACGGCGAAACCGGTAGGGCGCAGGAGGAACTTCGGGAGCCGAGTTTGCTTTTTGGATTCGTTAGGCTCTTTTGAGGGTCGAGGGGATATTTGATTTGGGATTGAACAAGCCTGAGGGTGAGGAATTATGTACTTGCTGATGAAGGGCAGGGAGGGGTGTGAGTCACTAGGTTTATTGTTATTAGTTTGCGCTCATTGAAGGCGTGAGGGTGGAGAAAAGCGTAAAGGGTGGATGGTGGAGTGGAGAAAAGATACTACTGGTCGATCAATCATAGGATCAAGATGGATCAGGATTCCATGGGGGTCGACAGTGTGGGATTTTGACGTCCTAAAGTACAGTGGAACTTCGCAGGGGGCCTTGTTTGTAAGGCCCGTCATAGACGTTTGCAGTTCGATGGGAAAAATTTGGAAGCCCTGGAAAGCATAGAAACTCATCAGAATCAGGTTTAGAGTAAAAAAAGAAAAATGTTTGGGTGTTTTTCATTTTTTTAGTCAAAACAATGGCGGTAAAGGGCGATTGTTTTCAGCTTACATAAGCCAGACGACCTATTGCTACTTCTTTTTCCCTGTGGAAGCTGTGGTGTTTCTTGATGAAAGATGGCAGTTTTCGGACCATAAGGTTTCAAAGAACTTCCGGGTCTGAAGACCTTCTCATATTGTAAGCTAATTATGACTAATGAGCAATATAATATGTGTTGCTTCATGCACACCAATATCGTATGTCCAGAGGATGTTGATGAGATATGATTGGTTCTTTTTGATAACAGAGAGGAGATGTGTGGAGTCAGATTGCTTCCCATTGACTGAGATAAATGAGAAGAATCAAAGGGCCTCAATTTTTAGCCTTATTGGCTGGTATACGGTAAACTGAAGGATTCCGTGACGTTTCAAGGGGTTGACCTAAACGCGTGTCCTTTTAAAGAATTCATGACGTATTCTCCGCGCGACGTATTCTCCGCGCGA
>KN168163.1:0-30632 GCA_000757755.1 Steinernema glaseri
TACGATTCATCTTGTATTTGGCGTAAGCCTCGGCACTCATATATTATGTGACAATCCAACATTACAGTAACATAACCACCACATAGTATGCGTTAATCACTGACATAAACGCCGCGGACGACATGACTTTTCGATCTCCATGAGGCCTTTTAAAAGACTGAATGAAGCCGTTCTAAGAAGCTTATAAATCGCGTTATTTTTAGATAAATCCCGCTCGTCAACAACGATTTTTCTGCTCAGTTGTTCACTTGATATCTCAGCTCCTTATCCAGTCCCACTCCAAATACATCTTTGTATTACGACGATTCGACAGTAAGTCGTATTTATACGCAAAATCTGAGATCTTTTGAAGATTGCCCCAAAACGGACGAAACGTGGTTCGACACGAATTCGGCCAACGAGCAGAAGATTTCGGAACTCAAGAATCAGATCTCGTCGGAAGTGGATCAAGACCTCGTTCTTTCGTTCATTCTGAACCTGGAGCAAAACCACGTACCTGGCTGGTTCAACATGAAGGAGGGTAGTCGCTATGTCACCGACCTGTGCATCCGTCTGACGGAGAGGATCAAGGCCGTGATCGAGTCGACAAGAAGTCGCAATGCTTTCGACTGCTCGCCGCTTACCATCGGTCGTTACGAGCATCTGGTCCATTCCAAGCACGCCGTGGACATGAACATCGAGAAGTGGTGAGTCAGCGGGATTCCGAGAAACGCTTCAGTCCAATGAGGCTAATATTATCTGTGGTTTGGAGAAAAAGGAGCGTGATGGTTTCTTTTCGCAAAGACCAATGGTTTCATGGTTATAAATAGACGAAATCTCGCTGAAGAAAGCTATATGGGTTTTCATTATCGCGGATGTAGGGCGAAAAATTCATTAGACGGTGGTTCCAGATGGTGGTCGAAAGAACAACTGAATTTGAGTGTTGGTGCTAGGAGGATGTGAAACACTACCTTATGTACATGAATAGAAAAATTCTGGACGGTTTTATTGAAGTCATTTAGTTACTATTTTGTATACTCTAACAGTACGAAAACCTCTGAAAAGGGAAGATAGCACGTTTGCTGTTGATCTTACAATTAAAAAGGGTTCAACCGAAAGTATACTTGAGTTAGTAACTTGAGCAAGACGCACGTTTCCTAAAGGCTCCGCAACATTTTCAAAAACTACGAAAAATGAAGTTGTTGTCCAACAGTAATGCATAATTCAGCGGCTGAGAAGAACGTGCTATGTGCAGCAAAATAGCCCTCTTTAATAAAACATGCTCCATTCTTACTCTATTTTTCAGGCATCCCCGAAAGACCGTCGACGAGAAACTCACGGACATAATAAAGACCGGCCTGGTGACGCGCTGCAACTACTACCATATTACCGGCCGCGAGGGGTCAGGCAAGACTTCCAACCTCTGCAAGCTCTATTCCATGCTGCAAAGCGAACACTGTCACGTACTGATCCGATTCATCAACTTGACACACAGCTCAAACTTTTCGCACGAATTCTGGAGGAACATTCTCATCAACCTCTGCATGATGACCAAGCAAGACCCCAGCACAGTGATCGGGTGTTTCGCGCTGGAAGAGATCATCAACGAGCTGAGGGAGATGCTGCTGAAACTAGACAGGCCGGTGTTCATCCTCATCGACGACGTCCACCAACTGAGATACGGTAGAATATTGGGTTCTCTGAAGTCGGCTATCACCAAGCTCTTCTCCAATTGCGTGCTTGTGGCCACTTCGGCTGCGCCTACTCCGATGCAGTCGTTCCCCAAGCCAACAGAGATTATAGACATCGGACAGATGAAACCTGGTGAAATGATGGAGATGCTCAAAAATGAACTAGCGGGTAAAGAACGACGTCTTAGCACCGACTACTTAGGAGTAATTAAGCAACAGGTGAGCACTTTAACACTGGAAATCTGTTCTTAATTTGATTTTCAGTTAGGCGAAGGCGACAGCATAATCATAGCCACGTCGATGGTGGAGGAAGCTCTCGACGGAGGGGTCAGTTCATCATTCCAAGGCGGACTGGACGGTCGTTTCAACCGACTGGAAGTCCGTTTCGGGGCAAACATCATATCAGCGATATGCCGGTACATATCGGCCTCTTCACAAGGTCTTACACAGCTGGAACTCTACGATCTCCTTTCATCAAACAGCGATCTCCTCTCTGAGCTCAACTCACCCGCCTTTCCACCACTGCTTTTCAATCAGATCCTAACGGCCTTGGGTAGGCGGTGTCCCGCTGGCCCTCAACATTGCAAATTTCAGGTTCCTTGCTTCTTTGCTTCCAATACGACAGCAGGTATGTGTTGAAATGGAGGCACTTCGTCATCGCAAGCGTCGCGAGACACCGCTACTTATCTGGCCAACAGGAGCTGAAGGTCACCCACTGCGAATTGGCGAACCTGTTCTGCGATGTGGCCACGTCTTTCGTGGACGGAGTCCCAGAACGACCAAACGATATTAACGCCTATCCACTCTTCCCACAGCCTTTATTGAAGGAAGAAGGCGCGGTTAACCTGAGGAAAGTGAAGAATCTCTGGTTCCATCTGCTTCACACTGGTAGGGAAACGAAGAGGAGAGCTTTGCCAACGCGTTTTGTAGGAAATCTGGACGCCATGAAGGAGCTGTCCCTCTGTAACTTTGACTACGTTGAGGCCTGCGTCCGGGTCTGTGGGCTGGCTCACTTCCTGAGCATCCTGGAGGAGTGTATCCAGCAACTCCTGCACCACGACATTCAAGTCCTCTGTGAACAAGTGTTTCTACCGGCGCTATCGACGCTTGTTCGTGACTCCGACCAGATAGCCGCGGAAGTCATTGGACGACTTCGCTACACACGATGTGAGTTGATGCTCTTTAAATCCCCAAAATCCCTCCGTTGTCTTCAATATGACGCGTAAAATTACTACGTATCCTCTAGAAGGCATCGTAAGCGTTCCACCTCCGCGGATCCTTAGTATCGTAGACGTAAGTAGGCATAGCAAAAGTGAATGTACGCTCCTTGTTTGGAACGCTCTTTTGTAAGCTCAACCATTATAATCTCTTTATATAATCCGCAGAACAATACGCATAGACGTATAATGTCATGATTATATAGCAGTACCTATGCATAGACGCCTTAGGTGCTCTTGTCCAAGACTGGATTGGTTATAGGTCACAAGACGTCAAGCTCCCACTTGACATTAGTCAACGGCGTCACAATATTTCTAAGCAGGAAAAGGGGAACCTGAAAAGCCGACAAACAAAGGGAAAATGGCTTGATGGCACAGAGACGACGGTTTTAGGAAAGGCTGTGCACCATAAAATGCTCGTTAAGGGAGATATCGCGACCTGAAGTAACAATTATTATGTGGGAAAGCGAGTTGTTTTCGAGCGCCTTCTTTGTTTTGTCCATGATAGACCTTTATGTTATGGAAACAAAACAGTCGTCCGGATTCCACACATCTTTCCCGTTTGAAATGCGTTGCCCGCGAATCTGTCGCCCGACGATGTGTTCCCAGACAGAAGGAAAGGGTTTTTATGCGTAAAACTTTAAACAAATGCTTGATAAAAAGGAGTTTTGCCTGAGTTTCAATACATCCTTGGAATCACGGTATGTCCATCTTTAGCCGACCTTTATTCGTGCGTCCCAGCTAGATTCTATCTTGAACAGCGGTATGGACGACATTGTACAAAAATGACGGGGAGCTTGAGTGGGAAAAGTGAGAGTTTTTGGCTACGGTGTGATTCATGTTTAATCTTTGTTTACGCTCACATAATGGGGCACGGCAGCTTATGAGAACGTAACTGTTCGAACATCAAGATAGTTTTTCGCGCGTTTGTCTCTGTGAGGTGCTGAGAAACATCATTTTAAGGGTATTTCTGGCTTCCGCAAGCCTATAAGTCTGCTCCATGTTTCGCGTTTACTGTGCAAGGCTGCAGAATAGTAATAATGTATATTTGAAGAAATTTTGGATCCAGAGTTTTTTGGGGTGTTTTGGGAGTTTCTTGTTGTATCCACTTAGGTCTTACACCGACGACCTGACAAAGAGAGAACTTTTACACTTATATAGAAGGCTATTCTATATCATTTCAGCCGACAATAGCACCTTTCTTAATGGAATGGTCGAGCAATGTATGCAGTGGGTAGACAACTACACCAAAGGACCACTGATGGTCCCCCTGACATGTTGGATCGCGCCTCCCAAAATGAAGCAGGTTAGTTCGGACCCGTCCATTACAGGTAGAAACTAACTTTGTCCAGGTCGTATCCTTTACCCTGGCACGGTGGCAATCAACACGGTCCATTGTACAGCCAACATTTAACCATCAGCATATCCTGGTCTCCGGGAACGACCTGTCCCCTGGCCACATCTACATGTACCACATAGCTTCACATCTGCTGATCAGAACCTATACAGGTAACCCATGACGAAACTATGGTGATACACTCCAACTTGTGTGTAGGCCACACCGACCGGGTTACGTCGTTGTCCACAAGCCACAGCGGCACCTTCTTCGTCAGTACTTCTTACGATAAAAGCATAAAATTTTGGAACTTCGTAGAGGTAGGCTGCGGTCTGAAATAGAAATCTAAAAAGTGTGTCTAGACCGAGTGTATGAAGACTTTGAAACCGCATAATGGGAGGATAACCTGCTCACTGCTGTCTAGCGACGATAAGTATCTCATCACCGGAGCTTCTGACTCGTGTGCGAAGGTGATAATAGTGGAAACTGGCGCTGTCCACCGATCGTTCAACGACCATACGGGAGCCGTTGTCGGCCTTGCGCTGACGTCGAACAATGAGTTTCTTGTGACAGGTAAGTCTTAGAGATCTTCAAGATATGTATTGCCTAGACGCAACACCTAGAATATCCCGGGTTTTTATTGAAACAACCATTTTACAGGCTCGGGAGACTTCGTTGTCATGGTGTGGAGCATCGAAACAGGAAGTTTGATGACGAAGATGGGTGGCCTCATGGCTCCAGTGACCTGCATCACCATGACCAGCAACGACGCCTTCGTCGCGGTGGCTTGTGAGGACGAAACCCTTCGAGTGTTCAGCATGGTGTCCGGACAAGAACTCCACGAACTCTCGGGACACGAGAACAAGATCAACGCTCTGGTAGCTTCCGAAGACGACTGTCAGCTCTTTGCAGCTGCACTGTCCAAGATCTACTGCTTCGACATCCACAACGGCCAGCTTCTCGACGTCATGGAGTGTCAGCGAGGAGTGCCTGTGACGTCCATTAAGATCACGGCGGACAACTTCTTCGCCATTTCCATTTGTGGCGACAAGATCCAAGTGTGGAATGTGAATCCTCGCGTGGACGATAAGTCCTTATCGCACGCGAACCAGGCGGAAGACGGCGTTGTAACCAGTATAGCCATGGGTTACGACGAGAGAAGCGCGGCCTGTGGAACGAAGACCGGGGTGGCGGCGGCCTGGGACTTGGACGTTTGCCAGTGCTTGTGGACGGTAAAAGTAGTCATGTTTCACGGCCTCCATTGTTTCATTCAGGTGGTTCAAACCAAGGGAGTCCCGGTGACTACGCTCGCGTTTTCACAGGACTGTCTGCTACTATTCGGAGGAAATGCCGTTGGACTCATCTCGATTTGGGACTTTGCCAAGGGATTCCTGTACAAAAATGTCAATGTAACCCAAAGTCGTCTAACTGTTTTAACTACCAAAATCTTGCAGATTCATCATAACGAAATCAGATCTATTTGTTGCAATTCCGATGGCTCTAGGGTCGGTTCCTGCGACGTGGCCGACATACTACACGTGTGGACACTAGACGCTTGGGATGAAGGATTCGAAAATGATAATTTCATAACAGCGAATAGTATTCGCGCCCCCATCTTGATCTTCCCTAACAATAAGGACCTGGTGGCTCAATGTGCTCAGAGCCAGAAAGAGTGAGTACTCCATTTCTTCTGCCCTCGCACACGTAGGAAAGAACTTTCCATCTGGCTCAACGAACCATAGAAATAGTGGACCCTTTAATCCACATTCTTTTTATTCAGGCTCAAACTTTGGACAATTGGCGACGATGCTTTAACGGTGCGAACAAAGCTCTACCACAGCGAAGAGATCCTCTGCTACTGCGCTACCAATGCCGGGACCCTAATGGTCACCGGGTCAGCGGATCAGTCATTGAAGATTTGGCAGATCGACTCAGGATTCCTGACACAAGTGAACACTAAAAGGTTTTCATACAAATTTACAATGATTTTTAGGTACTCGTTGGCCATGAGGGGCCTGTCACTTGTTGTGCCATAGCCGATGATGAGAGACTGGTTGTAAGTGGCGGCAAGGACGCGCAGCTGATAACGTGGAACGTGGCTACCGGTGACATCAAACAGAATTTGAAGACGAAGGCTCCACTGGTTGCCGTTTGCATATCCTCCGACGCGTCACTCGCGTTGTCAGGTAGCGTTTGTTATTTTCTTTTGAGAGCTCCCTTCCTTCTTTAGCCGACGAATCGGGGTGGATTGAGGCTTGGAGCACGGAGAACGGTGTGCTCCTCTCCTCCTTCAATGCACATCGTCCCATCCGTCGTCTGCTCTCCTCCTTCGACGGCACCCGTATTCTAACTCTTCTATCCGGTTGTGCGCAACTGCCCATCCTCTGTCTGCACAATACTCCGGCCGGAGTACCCTTCTCGGTCGCTGCTGAACGAAGGCGCTCGACACGAACTCAGAGTATCTCGAGTATAACGAGTACGATGCTCCGTTTCCGAAACAGCCCTCATCACCTAATTCCAGGCAACTTGAGTGCAGAGTCTAAGAATGCCGCGCCGGCTCCACCGACGACTGCAGCGCCCACGAAACCGCCACCGCCTGTAAAACAGCCTACGAAAACGTTTACCAAGATGGAACGCTCAAAGAGCCGAGTGTCGCTTATTGAAAAGGATCGCTCAACGAATTCCGTGATGAATCACGCGAACCATCCAAATACGCCAAAGTCGAATATGTGTACTGTGCTGTAAAGTTTATCCGATCAAACGCATTTCCCTCGCAACTGTTATACATATATTGGAATTTATGTGTTATATAAAAGTGAGCTCTATAATGTTTTTGACCAACACTTCCGCTTTTTTTCCAGGAGGCTGGTAAGGCTTGTTATGCTAACACAACTGCAGAAGTGACCATATGTGTTTTAGGAATTTATGAACTGTTAGCCGAAAAGATGACGACAGACCTTCCGGAAACAGAAGAATACCTACAAAGGAGAAATAAGCTGTGATATTCAGAACGGTAAAACGTCGCTGTTTATCTTAACGAAGCGGTGTAGAGAATCGGTAGATTGTTTGTCAATAAAAGACATCAGCACCACAGTTTTCAACGGGCGTCAATAACTCTTCCACCGGGCCATTAGCGTATTCAGAGCAGATACCTGTCTGTCCCATTAATTTTATATTTTTCCCCTTTGTGGTCTTTTAGTGTGTGGTTTCCGGGTCCGAAGAGATCAGAGTACTAAGTTGGGGTTGGGCCTGCAAAACCTCCAGAACATGGGAAAATCGCTGCACAGCTAACCAAAGATTGTGGCCAATACGAATTGACACGAAATCCATATGCCTAATTGGGATTCCAGGGAACTGGTTATTTCTGACGGCGCAGCATGTGTAGGCCTTCCTAATCTTTTCATTACTGCTTATCGCTCTTCTTGGTGCGTCAAGATAAGTCGTTCGCTGTTAATGCCTTTCTGCTCGGCAATTGCTGGTCCCATAGCTCGTTAGGTTTCCAAATGTTCTCTAATAAATGGGATGCGTTACTGCAAGTGGGAGTATGCGTTTCTCTATTTAATATCATTAGTGATGTTATTTGTGTCGCCATGTGTACTCAGCACACAAGCAGACATTCCGTGTTAATTTCAGGTCATCCATTTTCATATGCCTTTTGAGTATTTTTATTTGATTTATTGGTGTAGCTACTATATTGAGGATATGCGGTAAATATCATTATGACCACAGTCTGCATACGGTGAGATTATTCTCGCCAAACATTAAGGTTCTTGAGCATACTCGGGAGTGTGGTACCTTTCGCATCACTAAACCATCACAGCTATACATGGCCGGCTTATGCTGAGAAGAGAGCCCTATTGAATTTTCTTCATGCATGACCACTCAAAAACACAATTCTATTCATTGTCCGCTGATCCCTTCTTGCGCTCGGCCGATTCATAATACCTTCGCTTTGGAGAACACTTTGCCGGTCCCGCCCTCTTTATACCTCCTCTGCGAGAGATCGACCGCTTGTTTATCCTCTTGGCGTCGCACTTTCGCGAGTTCCGATCAAACGCCTCCAATACCCTCCGTTCACCGACGCGCATATAGCAAGATCGCCGACTCAAATTCGTGTGTCCCAGAAGCGCCCGTTTTAGCGCAGCGATCGATCGCAACATTCGTTGCTCGGCGAGCCTCTTTTCTATTTTGTGTGTTCCAGTCGGCTTCTTCTTTCTTCAGCCGCATTTTGCGGCCGCTTGGCCCTATGGGAAACTATGCGCTTGTCGCATATATTCCAGCGACGAGAAAACGCGTGTGTGATTGGAATACTTCTGGCGACGGTTCTCTGGAATGAGTGTTTCGCACTGCTACTCAAGTCCCTCTTTTGGAATGTTCCATCGCCAGAGCCTGGAGCGGCTCGATTCCTCATTGTGGCCGACCCACAGCTGATCGGGTACCAAGATGAACACTGGCTGGTCGGACCCTTTGCTCGATGGGACTCGGACAGGTTTGGAACATCATTGGGACTGGAATAAACCTTATTTTAGGTACCTCGGCCGTTCTTTCCAATTGGCGATGACGGTACTTAAACCGGACGTTGTGGTCTTCATGGGAGACCTAATGGACGAGGGAGTCAAAATGAGTCAGAAGGAGTGGGCGGCCACTTTGAGCAGATTCCAAAGTGTCTATGCAATGGCTGAGCACGTTCAGGTTGTTCGTTGCCATCGGGCTGCATAAATTATGGCCTTTTAGAAGATCTATCTTCCCGGCGATAACGACGTTGGTGGAGAGTACGAACCCGTTAGTCCGAAACTGCTGGAGAGGTTTCGAACGGCGTTTCCGAACAAGTTCGACGCGTCTAGGCTTGGGTTGGGGAAGATCTCCTTCACAGAGGTATGTAACACCTAAATTGATCTTAAAAGTCTGGTGGAATGAATAGTCAAAAGTATCATGACATGTCTTTGGACTTGAAAAGTGTATTTAGGCTATAACCCTTTTAGACAGACCTAATAGAAGACCGAATAGCCATCCCAACAGTTATCATGCAAAATCTAATGAGATGCATACACGATAAAACGATAAGCCGTCATTGACGCTCTTGTATTTAGACAAATGTGATGAATGGCGAGCAGAGGAATCTATCCCCGGCAGAGTCGAACCAGACATTCCGCATTGTGCTCAGCCACGTTCTGGTGACAACGTCATGGAATGCGAAAACGCAAAACGTAAGCCGTTTGTCCTTTTCGTGTAATCCCACTTTTGGATTCCAGATGCTTTACGATCTGAACCCCGATCTCATCCTAAGTGCACATGACCACGTTGTAAGTTCGTCCGATCCCAGAACGGCGCAATAAAGTTTTCCGTTCCCAGGCCGTAGTCTACAGCCGTCGTGCGAGGGGCGACGTCCATTTCGAGCGACTGACCGCCCCGGACCTGCCCAACACTGTTCGTTTCCTGTCTTCGTCACGCCATCCAAGGATAGAGCTACAGTATCCCACATGTAGCTATCGCATGGGTGTCAAGGACATGGGCTTCGGCGTCGTGCAGATAGGCGTAGTCGAAGGCGGGAAGTCCTTGAACGTTGTTTCCTCTTTGATCTGGCTACCAAGCCGTTTTCATCAACTCTACTTGTATGCGGTTGTAGTTGTTCTTGTCGCAATTTGTACCGTAATCCGCCGTGTCTGCTGCAGAGCGCAGAAACATGTCATATACGAACGTTTGAAGCTGTTTTAGGCATTCAGTAAACACTCATTTCACGAACTAGCGTCTCTCCGGTGTTACGCATGTTTGCTTAAAGAGCGCGCGTGTTTGCATGACTCCTTTCTTGGAGAATTTATGCTTACAGCTCCAACGTCTTAGCTGCCCTTCACAATTGTGCCTTCGTCTCCTTTTCCATCGGAGGAGGGAGAGGATCAAGCGACTGACTGCGGCGAGCTATTTATCTAGTAGGGAACGCGGTTTGCATGGATTAAAAAGTAAACTGTACGACCTGTTTTGTGGATCGATAGAACAAAAAAGTCGGCGATTAATCGGCGTCATTATTGCCGGTCATGATTCCTCCATTTCAGTTTGACTTTTGAGGTTAGGCAGAAGAGGTGCGATTAGACGTCTTCGATGTTTCACGGTCGTATTTTTCTCGAATTTTAACATGTATGGTTTTTGTTTATGCGGATTATGAGCGCGCAGTAGGATCAGCCATCGGGCGCAAATGGGACAACTTTTGTTGCATTTGTTTATCTAAGAAAATATGTCCGATGATATTGAGATAGTCCAGTACACTCCTCAGTTTCTTATTCAGTTAAAACATTAAGAAAGTAACTGAATTGTTAACCTTTAAAGTGGGTGAAAAAATAACCATTTTGTGGTTCCTTGCCTTAGTTCCTAGAATAACGCGGAAAAACCTGAGCATTTGCGAAACAGGTTCACTATTTATTCATTAGTGGCTTAAAGACACCTGCCAAGCTGATGACTCTGTATAGAAATTGCCCCAAGTACCGTAATCGCGACTTATACCTTCACTTCCTCTAGATTTCGTTAAATCGTGTCTTTAGCTTCAATTCATGACGGACTGACTTTACGAGCTTCTTTTGCCGTTCAATATCTCGAGATTGCTCACATCTGCAAGACGAAATGAGGAAGCGCTCACAATTATTCCCACCAATACAAAGATCCGCAAGAAGACTCTGCAAGCAATAGCTCTATGGCCAGTAGAAGCTTTTTCAACTCCCAGCAAACGTGTATGATAAGATCCGGTAAATATGAACGTATTAGCAATTAATGCCCTAAACCTTTTATCCGTTCTGGGAAGATATTTATTCAAAGAATTGAATGACCCAGAATAACAACGTGGGGAAATGTGTAAAATGTTTATGGGAAATCGCATTAAGAAGTTAAGATGTTAACCGGATTCAAGTGAAATGTGAATTTCTTTTCAACCTGCAAAATACCTGGTATAATATTGTTAGTACAATGACAGTCATGTCAAAGTCCTTCTGGACTAAAGAGTGCAATGGAAATTCCATCTATCGGTGGAATTCATTTTATCAGATGATGAGCGAAAACGCTGACTCACCAAAAATTTTGACCACGCCAATAGAATACTAATGCCCGAAGTTTAACCAGTTAGATTTACATCGACGTTCACGGTGACTATGCCCTTTCCTGCTAATTCCATTTTTTTAAAGTGTAGCAGAGCGTTGAAGTTAAGTAGAGTTAACCTCTGAAGAGGTCGTAACTCAAAACTGCTTCTATAGAGTAAACGGTCCATCCTGAGGAGATAGAAATTCCCTGACCAGTGGAATTTACTGTTTCCGATGGTGACTAAAGGTGCTGACTCATCTGATATTTCCTTTGTGTGCTTCCACAGCAGCAATGTACTTTTTCATTTTTAACAGTTTGATTAGCTTCGTAGAAGTAGAATATACTGTACCTAGATGTATAATAAAATTTTATTTACTGTATTGCCAGTTCTTATCACAGTTTGCATTTGTTAGTTGCGCGGTGTTACGGAGTGTGGGCTCCATGCTGTCTCGCATAACGGTTATATTTACTGTGGAACTTCTCACCTCACCTTGGTGCTCTAAAGAGGTTCCACATTTAAAGATGTTTTTTTACTTATTTTAAAGTTATGGTTTCCGCGTGCAATAAATCGGCTACAATTTTAATCGTTATCTTATGGCCACTTCGCTCCTGCATTGCTTGCAGTGCCTTAACCACAAATGGGTTATTTATAAAACTTATTGACCCACCCACATGCCACTGACCGGGAGGTCTTGCCCATGGGCAAATCACTGGCTTTTGCCCATCGACTCTTCGCTCCCGGTTGCAATAGATTTATCAATGGCTAACCACAAACTAATGATCACAACAAGCCCATCTGCCAGGGCCACAAAATTATAATTTTCTCTGTGAACCGCGTGCACCGAACGACATTTTCCGGTCGTTATCTCGGTGCATCCCTCGGCTGCTCCGTGAGAAAACACCGTTCCTGCCCCAAAACGAACAATGCAACAGTGGTCGTTTCCTGTGCCCGGCAGTCCTCGGCCACTCGAGCGTCGTCCGTCTGCCGCTTCTACATGCTGGCCGGTGTGCGAATGTATATGTATGTGTGATGTGTGTGTGTAAAGTCGAGGGAGAGCGATGATAGAGGTAGCTCGGACGCGGGCTATCCCCTCCTACTCTTCGAGCCTCGGGTCCTGTTCATTTCGATCGTCTCTCCAAGGCACTTTCTAATATCGCGGTGCCGCCGGGCGTTTTGTATCGCCGCGGCTCATCTCCTCCGCTTTCCAGGTGCATTGAGCCGTCGCTGTGCCGTCGAGAATTGCCGAAGCCATGACTTCCGAGGTGGTGACCGTTCGCATGTCGCGGGGTGACCTCACGACCCCGTGGGGCTTTACCGTCCAGCACCCGGCCGTGATCAACAACGTGAGTTGGACGACGTGTGAATTGAGGGCAACGAGGAAGTGCTGCCTGACAGCTGCAGATGGTCGTTTTTGCGCCTTGATCACAGCTGCAAATCGCAATAGAATGTTTTATTCAAGTGCATAATCGGTCGCAATGGGTCCGTTCCTGCATAGCGTTCCGGTTTCGGGAAAAAACCGATATAAAATAAAGCAACATCGATGAAGTGGTTTTGCTAATTTCTCTGGAAAATTCGGGGCATTTTAAATGATGAGTCTAGCTGAGTGTTACTCAAAAGTATGATAGGTTACGGTATTGTTCACCTTTAAAACTGCCTTCGTTCACTGCCCCCCCCCCTTAAAGTCGGGACACATTACCGTAATACGCTCATACCCTTAGTGCAAAATTTGGACATTTCTGTAAATTAGAGATCCCCTTATTTGGTAGTGCTCCCCCATCGAGGAACCAAAACGCTGACACACTCAACTTTTGTTCCCAGAGGATTATGAGAGATGAATCCACATTAGTGAACGGGAGAGACCCTGTTCTATGCCAAGGTCACAGATGGATCTAATAACACCGAACGTCCCACAAAGCACCATGTTTTAACAGAATCATAAAAGTCTGGAGGTGTTAAAACTGCAAGACGCCTCAGATTTAGTTTACAGACTACACTTCGGCGGGCTGTAAAAAGTGTTCGACGCAATTAACCGCCGCCTAATCGCCCCTGTTTAGATAATCGGCTCCAGCCTGGCTGACCGTGCCGGCCTTCAAAATGGGGACGTTATTGAAGAGATCCAAGGTTATCAGAATCCCGACTACGCGGCGGCAACGCACGCTCTGGAAGCCTCCAAGCACAGCATCGAAATCGTCGTCATCAGGTTGGTACTTTGAGGGGGTTCTGAACTTCATTAGTTAATCGTTCAAATGCGATAAAGTTGCGTTCGTGAGAATCTGCAAACGGCGATCTGTCTTCGGGGCGCGTCCCAATTCTGTGCACCCCTCGTAGCGACCACCTGTGCGGCGCTCGGATGACACAATTTTATAAATTTTGATCGAATTTATTGATAAACTCGGGAGCGGCGCGAGTGGCCGACAAGTCAATTGTGTCGGGAGCGCGCGAAAGCTGTGCGCGAGAGCGACGATGGCGACCGTACGCATGAACAGTTGTCCGAAGCCATGGTAAGTGCGGGGGAATTTGAATATTAGCGATTGCCGAGGGCGTCGGCGACCGCGGCGGCGCCCGTTTTTGCTCGCAACAAATGTTGTCTCAGATTGATTGTCTCTTATTCTTGCGTTAAGAGCCGGTGATATGAGTTGGTTCAGTGTTACTTGTGTAGTAGGACGCTCTTCTGTACCGTAGTCAGCCCCCATTTAGCAAGGGTTTTTTCCTAACATATTCCTTGCATGACTCCTCTCCTTTTTCTGATGGTCTAACTTGGTGATAATCACGACTTCCGACTGCTAAATAAAGATGATGGCAATTTCACACGTTACAAAAAACGATCTATGAGTGATGGATGTATTCTGCTCAGATTTTCGAGATAACCATTGTCCATCTGTCATAACAACTGTTCTGGAACCAGTTCATGTAACAGAGGGCTGGGCAAAGAACTACAGTAACCGGTATCAGATGGTAGAACAATTCAACATTTCTCATATCGTGACTATATTAGCCCTTCATCGGTATCCCTAAATGCGCCAGAGGTTCAAGTGTTATTTCTGGAATTATGTCTTGTTTACAACTAATATTTCTGTTCGTTTGGGTTGTTTCCGTTTCGAAAATGAAAATGTGCCCACTTCTTCCTCTTTTAATTGTTTCTTTTAATCTCGATTTTTTAGAGAAATTACTTGTTCTTGTAAGAAAAGAAGCTCTTTATCATATTCAATATAAGCGTTTTATAAGTAATTTGCCTTAATTCAATTTAGCAGGCGCCAAAAATTGAAACCGTCTTATCACAATGTCCATCTCCGGTCGATTGTATTTAGTGATCATCGCACACTCCCATTTCTCGATGTTGTGACTTCGCTGATTGGTTCCTTTCCTCTCTCTGTCCTATAAGTGCATCTCCTCTGAGCCTGCTCCACAAAACGAAAGCAGTTGCTTTTCGTGTTTCTATGCGACTTCTATCTGTTTATACTCTTTGACAGGCCGGCTTATAACGTTTCTCCTTTAGGAACGCAGGAACCCCTCGTCTTTGGAAGCCTCAACTCTCCGAAAACGCAGAAATGAACCGCTTCCAGCACTCCGTCCACAACATGGGCCCGCCAGCGGGAAATCCGCCTCCTCCACCACCCCCGACGTCTCATCCAATTAAGGTTTCTTTGGAGCATCGAAAGGTATGCGATATACAAAACAATGACGTAATCAAATATTATCGCCTCTCCCTTTCTGTTCGCCCCGGTCGCTTATCATCTGTTCCGAACTCGGCATCAGAGCTCGTCCGCAACTCTGTTTTCACCATCCATTTCAGGAGGAGGTTCCCATCCGTGGCTTCAACGTGAGTGCGAAGCCGTTCGCCTCCAGCGAGATCCAGGCGAGCAACCAGCAACAGTACAACACGCCGATCAATCTTTACAACGCGCAGAGTGCAGCTGAACAGTACCTGCAGCAGACGGGCGGGCTTTTCGGAACCGAGTAAGTGGTCTGAGTGGCTTCCGTTGAGCTTGCGGTGCGTGCGCGGGATTGTCGCAATCCCGCCACCCATCTGACTCCTGCACTCGGGCCGACCGCTCCTCAGCGCGACTGTCGCCGCTGACAGTCGCGCATACCTGTACTCCACTTTCACCTCCGCTCTTAATTTAGTCCCAACCTGGCGAAACAAAAGGAAGAGCCTGCTTACCTCCGCTCGGAGACCCTTCGGCTCATCCGCGAGAATGACGAACACGCTCGAGGCGAACGTCTCACCACTCCGGCGGTGTCCTCGCGCTACTCGCCCAGGATTAACGGTACTTCATTAGTTCTGTGAACGCCGAGGCTAAGACCCAATTCCAGAACTCGATCCCTTGAGGAATCAGCCCAACCCTCAGGGTTTGCCCCAGTGCTATCTCTGTGGCCGAAACATTCTGTAAGTTCTTTATTTTGTACGAATATTTGCATATGTCAAAGCGGGCGCGCGGGATGTTGTTTATTTACCGAAGAGCACGGAGCTTCCAGGGCGAAGCACAGGTCGACGTCGGGGCACAGTGCTCTCGCGCCGCGGGCGAGGCACCACCGGCTGCAGCGAGACGACGAGTCCCGCAAAATTAGATTTTGCAGCGGGCAGCGATGATTCACTGAAACGGATGATAACAGTCCCCTTGAGTGTTCCCGTTGTTTACCCCCTGGTGGGAATGAACACCGCGTCGGGGTCGTTTTCGAAGTCGGCAAGGGTCTCGGCAATGTCTTCCTCATCCGGGGACATGCGCTTGATCAAGCGATATTTTCCACGCCACAGCAGGCCGTTTATCTAAAATTTATGAAAAGCAGCGTTGTTCGCTTGTTTTGCAAAACTCACGTCGGTCACGACGAAGAGGACGAAGAGAGCTACAGTAATGCGGGGATACATTTAGGGGAGTGATGTGCCGCGCTTTCAACCACGACCTGCACGCCGACTGCTTCACTTGTGCCACTTGCGGCTCGTCGCTGAAGAACCAGGGACACCACTTCTTGAATGACAAGTTCTACTGCGACATTCACGGACGTCAGCTCATGGGGCGTGGCCCCAGCATGGATCCCGAAAAGGCCGCGTAAGCCTCTCTCACGTGCAATTCCGGTGTCCAATTAAGGAAACATTAATTACAGTCGGAGCCCTCCAACAGCTGTTCACCCGGTCAAGACTCCGGAACCGGTCAAGGCGTTCTACCAGCCGGAAGTCATGACCCGGCAGCCGATTTCGCTGAAGTCCGTCAGCCCGACGCCGTGGAACACCACGAGTCCGATCAGCCCAAGCAAGCGAGGTGTTCCTCCGTCGCACACGGGATTCGGACAACAGATCCGCCAAACAACGACCACGAGCCACTACGAGACCAGTCCGAACCATCTGACCCCGAACAGTAACATCGGAGGTGGTAAGCGCGTTTCCTCACTCCTCCACTGTCCAGTGTCCGTCTCTGTGTTCGTGTCCACACCGTCCTTGTCTAGAGTCCGTCCGTCGTTCTCCCGTACCACCTGAGATCCGCAGAGTCACATCGCCGCGTCTTCCGCGCTCACCGAGGGTGGCGAACTGGCCTCCAAAGCAACAAACCAGCGAGAAGTCTAACCGTTTCTGGCACATATCTCCCGAAACAAAAGTGGCCGACAAGTGGTTATCGCTCCAGGAGATCGTGCACATGGAAGACGAAAACCGAAAAGCCCGTCGCCCACCATCCCCAAAACGCTACCTCCTTCGTGGCGAGACCAGGAAGCCCGAGCTCAATCAACTACCTCAAGTTCACGTCAGAGTTTCTGAGCCCAATGGCCATATACCTGACCCAGCTGTGGAGCATAACCAACTGGTGAGCTCAATGTATGATAATATCACAGCCTCCGGAAGCCACAATGGCGAACTAAGTGTCAGTCACTCGCGCGACAGAAGCACCGAGAGCATTCCTGGACGGTGGGGGAACATTTCGGAGATCGTCGAAGAAAGAGACATAATCACGGAGAACTCCTCGATTCGACGGAGCGACGACGATTCGAGCGCTTCACTGAAGGGAATCACCAAGCCTTCGGACGATGAGTCCACCGTCGACCAGTTCGAGACGGAATCCGAAGACGAGCAGGAGAAATGGATGCGGGAGGAAGTGGAGCAGGCGCGGAAGGAGAAGGAACTCGCCGAGCATCTGGAGCACCAGCGGCTGGTCGAGTTGGCGAATGACGTGACGGACGACTGTGAACTGGACACCGACTTCGACCGGGACACAGAAATGTCTGAAATTTTCGACACTCAAGAGGAGCGGACTCACTCGCCTTTCGACGACCTCGAAGAAACCGAACCTTTATATTCATCTGCTCACGTTCTCGACCCTCTCGGAGCGAAGGAGCCCCTGGAAGCAGCTTCTTTCGTTACAAATAGAGTCACGAAAGTGGATCCTCAGCCTACAGCTGTCAGTCCTCTGATTAGCGAGGAAGACAAGAGGATGGCGATCGAGTCAATTGAGCGGCATCAGCGAACTCTCCAGGACCAGCAGCAACAGCTCTCGGCCCTGTTGGACGACGCTATCCTCTTCCTCAAGGGTCTAGATTCTGATTTCAGCAGCAAGTACTTGGAAACACCTCTTATTGCGAACCGCGTAAGGTAGAATATACAGTTTCCACCTCCAACAACTTTTTGTTTGTGCACAGAGAAAAAGAAGAACAGGAACAAAGCGAGTCAAAAGAAAGATATGAGGATAAACCATCGAGTTATGACAGCGCCTCTAGCAAAATCGTTAGAGCTCTAAACCTTCGCCATGATGAGCAAGATGCCGGTTTGTACTGCATGCTCACTGACTAAACAAAATACCCTTCTTTGTCTGTCCTCCGTTTTCTCATGTGTGTCTTCAGTTAATCCGTTTATAATCCTTTTGTCTTAAGGAAACAACAACTACACTCGCACCGAAACGCACCAACACTATGAGCATCAGCAGCAACAACAACAGCAGCAGAACAACAACCACTACCAGCAGGAGCATACCGAAGGAAACCGCGGCAAGGGAACACTGATGAGCAATGTGAACAGAATCCCCTACTGCGAGCACTGCAAGCAGCAGATTCGCGGTGCGTTCGTGCTGGCCACCGGCCTCACCTGGTGCCCGGAGCACTTCACGTGTGCCAACCAGTCGTGTGGAAGGAAGCTTCTGGACGTCGGATTCGTCGAGGAGAAGGGCAAGAAGTACTGCGAGCAGTGCTTCGAGCGGCTCATCGCTCCTCAATGCAGCAAGTGCAGGAAACCGATCACTGCTGTGAGTTACCGTATTCTTGTGGGCGTTCTATCGACGACCCTTTTCAAAAATCTTGTTAAGAATTGAGCAAGTTGTCCGTAATTGGATGTATTGTCTCATTCCGTTTGTGACTTTTGAATTTTTACCAAAAACTAGCTCCAAGATAAGACGTAAACTTTGTTTTAGGACTGTCTTAACGCTCTCCAGAAGCAGTGGCATCCTCACTGCTTCGTCTGCGCCCACTGCCATAAGCCCTTCGGAAACTCGGCCTTCTACTTGGAACAAGGACAACCGTACTGCGAAGAAGGTTCTTACAGCTGAGCCGTGTAATCCTCATCATCAAATTACTTACAGACTGGAACTCTCTCTTCACGACCAAGTGTGTCTCGTGCAAGTTCCCCATCGAAGCGGGCGACCGATGGGTCGAGGCGCTGGGATCGGCGTTCCACTCCAACTGTTTCAACTGCACCGTAAGCCGAGAAATGTTGGAGTGTACTTCATGGAGTTTCTTTGCAGACGTGCCAAATCAATTTGGAAGGCGAAAGTTTCTACGCAAAGAACGGAGCGCCCTACTGCAAAGCACACGCCTAACTACAATCTCTGCTCCTGTGCCGTTCGTCTATCATCGTAATGTAATAACTGTCATAGAGCTATGTTATGGTAACCCAAGTTATGATGCGTTCTCATGTGTAATAAACGGATTTTCGACATTTTTTTTCGTTTCCTTGAAGAAGCAGAAGCATCAGAACACAGCCGCGTTCCCTGCGGGTTTCCATTTAGATTCTTCCCAGAATAATCTTTATTCTGAGTGGCATATGGCCATGACAGATGGACTCCCTTCTTGGAATATATACATAACCTATTCACGCGATCTCATTCATCAACTGAGAAAGGTGGTGTTAATGTGGTTTTTGGACTTTCATTAGGGCTATAATATTTCGTCCCCCGTCTTGTTCAGTGTCCTTCTATAGGGGAACGACCAGTCGCATATCATGTCAGCGATCTAATTGCAAAATCCCCTTGACGACCGATGAGAAGCAGCGTGAAAGATTTGCACGAAGTCATAAACATTCATTTCATGACGAAGAGGCGCATTGCAATGAAACTTGTAAAAACTCACATTTTCAAACATTCAAACTCCCTAATTATATACCATGCGCAAAGTCGTAACATTTTCCGCCGCACTGTGAGAATTTTGTGCAAGTGTTCGATTAAAGACTTCTACCTGCAGAGTGGTTCTCTATTAGCCATTGCTGATGTGTACCATGAACCACTCTGATGAAAAATGTCTTAACGGGGATACACATATGGGGATCCGGACACTTCATGTGAATTACATGGATACCTCACACAGTGAATGTTAACGAAAAATTGATCAAAATTGTGTCATTTTTCGTGATTTTTTTATGTGGAACGTCATCTCCGCAACGGTTGTATACGATAGCTGAAAACACGCTCCTCGATGTTCCTCAGTCAGCAACAAGAGATTAGAAAAACCTTTGCGATGAAGCTACGGACTGAGGGAGCAGCAGTTTATCTTTTCGAAACAGAAATCTACAAAAATAACTCGTCATCACAAACGCGTAGTATCTGTACATAACCGGGTAAGCATGACTTCTCACAGGCACGATGAGCATGTTCACTTTGTCTTCCGCAGAATGATCGTTCCCCGGTGCCTATTGGACTTTTCCAGGCCAAGATGCTGGATGAGACGACGGAGCTAAAAAGGTCGTTGTTGACTCTTCCATATTACATTGCTTATTGTACAAATTGAAACAATATTTGATGTGATCTATTTTTTTCTGCGTTTCCTGGTGACTCCTAAGAATATTGCATTTCCAGGACCCTGTTGCAATCTGCTTGCAAAATTACAGCTTTCAATAACTGCTCCGCCAGCACTTTCTCATCCTGTCTGCAGTCACTGAGATGACCTTTGCGGACTAAAAAACTGAGCGCTACAGCTGTCTCTTACACCAAAAGATGACGCAAATGTCGCAATTTTTTAAGAAGCCTGAGATCCGGAACATCAGTGAGCTTGAAGTAGGCTGTCTGTTCCAAAGCTAGGGGTCGGGAATCAAAACTAGGTGTTTAACAATTGCAGTAAGCTGTCCCTGAGGGGCCTTATCCCGATAATTATTGAGGTCTGTTATCTTTTTCTGATTTTTCTGCTAGGAATTAACTAATATGTACACAAAATGTGTGAAAAATGAATATACGAATACGAAAAATGTACAGACTGAATCCTCTTGGATGCCGTTAGAGTTGTGAATAAACAAACTCCTTTTTTTTTGTTCTAACGTTTCCCCATGATATCATCACAAAAGGAAGCTGAATTTGTGATACGGAGAGTGACACTTCGCAGTGACAGGGTACGTCAAATGGTTTCACGGAAAATTACCTCGTGGGGCTTGGAGAGACAAGGAATTTCGATCTCCGATTGCGAGTCGTCTCTCACAAACCGCTCCAGACGACGCATAATGGTCCTCGGAGTGGCGCATCCGAAGGCAGCTGTGCCATGGAGCGAACACGCTTTACGCTCGAAGGTCGTCTCCGGCCGCTTGGACATCGCTGACGGCTCGTCGTCGGACTGTTCGTCGTCCGCGTCCGAATAACCGTCCGTGCCGTCTGAATGCGAAGAGAGCTCACTTTCCAAGGCAGCATCTCTTTCCCAGTCCATCTTACTGCCACTGGCAAGGCCGTGATCTGAACGTGCTGGTAAGAATAACTTCCGAACGAGGAACTAACCTTCAGAATACTGACCGTCCACATCCACGTCCATTAACCCACCGTTATCCTCATAGCGAGCATTACTAGAGCTGTGAGCTGGCTGGCGTGCCTTTTTGACAACTTTTCTGCGGCGCTTATACTTTGTCCGCTGAATATCAGGCGTTTCTGGAAAACTGTCCGACTCCAAGGTCACGCTAGCCACTCGATCGGCCGTGCTGTCCAGATACATATCCAGGTCACTGTCCACCATAATCAAAAGTTAAAGCAAAGGAAATTGGCAATTACATTTATTGACGTGACCGCAAAAGCCACCTGCAAATAACAGCACCATTCAGCTGATGCTGTTTGGTCAGCTGGGATTAGCTTTGCAGGCACGCCGTTGCGGGAGCCCACAGTGAGTTGCGTGGTGGGGTGATCGATCACTCTGTCAGTGATAGAACCGCAGCTCAGCTGATTGCAGAAAGCGGTGCAAATATGTGAGAGAAAATATATTATAAAGAATTGACTGTATTGTTCAGAGTTATGTTGCAAGTCGTACCCTGCACCGCATTCTGTACTGTGGTCATATTTACACGAATAAAGGCGTGAGAAGTATGGGAAAAGCACCAACCTGCTTTTAAAACAGTACAAATCTTCTGTTACAAATGAAAAAAGAAGCAAAATTCAATAGGTGATGGGAAACACAACAGTTTAAAGTTTGGCTGTACGGAAGAAGTTAAATATGGTCTTACCTCTCTTGTGATTCAAAATTTACTGAATGGCAAAACTAATGTTAATAAATTTGTACCTATTATTTGCAGAGGGCCTTTTACTAGTCAGGAAATCCGGGAGAGCGAATCAATTGGAATGTGGAACTGCGGTCCTAAACCATACCTGTTCGCGCTCCGTTTCCGCTTGCTACAGTTTATGTGTTACACAAATCACCGTGATTTTTTAAAGATTACAACAACAAACTAGGTTGTGGAATTCTTTTACGATGTCGTGGCAAGAAGGCAAGAACACTTTGAAAGTCGCCACCTTGTAAGAGACCAATTGAGCGTGAAGGCTGCCTACACCTCGGAGATCAAGAATTAAATTGCTAGGTGCATTGGCCGACCGATTAAAAGAAACTGTTGCACGCTGCATTCTCCTTTGGCTGCCTTAGAGGAATCCTCAGTGAATGCTTGAACTCAAAATGCGGTAGACCAAGGTTCGCCCATAAAACAGCCTACTTGACAGTGTTTACCTATATCTCCAGAGAAGAGGTCGGAATGACCCAGTGCTAACAATACGTCTCTGCCTTTTCTGGGGTGACCCTCCGCACAACCCTCTTGCCCTTCCAGTCCGCTGCAGTGGCCGGCGATGTCTTCATACTTCCCCGACTACCATGGCACGGCCACTTCCAGACAGTACTTGCCATACGTGACCGCCGCCGGAGAGAGGGTTAGTTTTTCCAGGACTTGCTGAAAGTCAGTTGCCGATAACGGTGACTCTTGCGCTGATATGGTGCCAAGGTCGCGAGCGCGGGCGCGAGTTCTTGGTAGGTGTGGCGAACGGACCAAACGGAGGACCGGACCCGCATGACACCATTTCAATTTATTCCACTAATTTTGTGCGCGCTCTTCTACGCTGCCTTCAAAACTCTCGAAAAGTCTGTTGCGTGTCTAAACTCACATGGCGGCCACAGGCGAGCAGCAGCAGCACCCTCAACCGGCAGTCGCCACCACAGGCGTCGCCACTCCTTCGGTAAACGGTTTCCTTGTTTATTTTGTGTTTTACCCGTTGCTGACCCTCACTGCGTCGTCGATTGCACTTAAAGAGAGCGAAACCGTCGGTAAAGTCCGGTCGAGTGGTCATTCTTATTTCAAAGCAGCTAGCTGCTCCCCTTCCGTCTGTACACCTTTGTTTAGCACAAATGGCGCTCGTCGCTGACAGTGGATGACCGAACGGAAGCCTCGCAGTTCCAGCCGTTTCCCAACATGGTAGACTCGCCGAGCATTCAGCGTCAGAGGTGGGTTGTGCTTATTCCGCAGTTCACGCTGCTAACCACACAATTAGACCGGGTCAGATTCCGGCGTTATCATCCGCGAATCGTCGTTGTAGATGATGCACCAATTAAGATATAGATATCATCATAAACTAGTTCTATCATTACTCGTATTCCTTGCAGACCCGACTCCCGTCTCGGAACCAACACGTCGGTCTGCGGTGATGGCGCCGAGACGACCGCTTCCTGTGGCCCCTTGGTGGCTTATGATTACCACCAACGCGCCATGCAGGTCCACGAGGCAGAGATGATGGGCCACCCAATGGCCGGAATGTGGTATCCTCCACCCATGCCCCCGCCACCTATGCCTCCAATGTTTATGTGCGCACCACCACCTCCGAATCCGAAGGAAATGCGCAAAGCCATTAAGGCGGCGGTGAAGATGGAGAAGCAGCGTCTGGAGATGCAGAAGAAACCGAGCGCTTGTCATCAGTATTGTTGCGAGGGGATCGCTCAGTTGCTGTGGATCATCATTGCGGTCATCGTGTTCGGCGCATTAGTCGCCGTCCTGTTTACGCTCATCATGATATAAACCTAATAACCTCATTATGTAAAGCGCAACATAGTAAATGTAGAAAACAAAACAGACAACCAATCTGGACGTAGAATTGAGACTCGTGGATGATTAGGATCCACAGGAAGCAAACAGATGCTTCAGGTGCTCTCGTTTCTTGTGAAGTATTCTAGGCAGCTGGCCCTTATACAGAAGCCTGTGCTTGAGTATCGCACACATCACTTGGAAACTCGGGAGATATGTAGTCATGTATCTTTCCGTCACAATCTCAACTAACCGCGATTTTCAATCGGTAATCTGTCAAGGGCCTCCTTCCCATACTTTAGCATCTCAAACGTGAGATGCTGAAGCCCTTGACAGATTACCGATAGTATGGGAAGGACGTCCTTGAAGGTTGAAATGTTGAAAATCTGTCCAGATCTTATGCATGACTGCCTATAGTTCTTGGAAACTGTGCAAAGGATTTATATGTGGCTGGTTTTGTGATATAACTTTCTCTGCCATCGACCTTCTACACCATTAAGCGCACAGTAGTGTTTGATGCGTTGAACGTCATTGCAGCGAAATCAGTTCCTGAATCTCCGAGGAACGATGTTCCGCAATGTTGTTTTATGATTTGAACGGAGATATGACTGATACAGATTAGAAAACCAATGGTCAAATAATATTTATACATATCTTGTCTACATGGAACTGTTAATCGTAATCATCAGCAATATTAAGGAACGTTCCAATGGATGGAAAGTGGACGGCGCTGAAGCCGTTGGTCCCTCCAACTCCAGCTCCCGGCACAGCCCAATGCCCACCCCAGGCGATCTGTCCCGAAAGCCAATCGACTCCCACCGACTGAGGCGCATAGTACCATTTGTTGGCATGGTCTCTGTTGTGGGGATTGTCCGGGTTCGCTTCCCAGAGACCTAAAGTTACGCGTGTCACTGGAGTATTTATGCGGTGTAGGACCTGGCTTTGTGAAAGGCGAGCGAGAGCGGGTTCTGTGTAGAACGCCGCCTGAATCTGTCAGCGTGTCAAAGTTTCCGGCCCCGTAGGAACTGTCACTTGGCAGGAGCGGATAGTTCTTCGTTTGAAAGGCCTTCGCGCGTGTCTTATCTTCTCGAATCTCGGTGAATAGCGGCAAATCCGACGCCCGACGACCGAAGACGGCGTTGATCCGATCGAGTAGTATTTTGCGATCCTTATCTCGCGCGGACAAGTGGGACTGTTGCTCGACTACTGAAGCGTACTAATTACGGATTACAGATGGACTGAGACGCGATTTGTGCGCACTTACCGGGCGCTCCTCGGCCATCCGACGACGGAGTGCATTCGAACTTCCAGAAATCACACATGCTCTTAAAGTCTTCCTGTCCGGTCTTCTGCTCCTTTGGGCAGAATGATCGAGCCAACTGGTCGATCCGGGCGCATCGACAAGTTTTCCAGCAACTAGGGTCCGACTTGCAATGCGGAGCAGCACAGTCCACTAGGGTACCGTCGGCCTGAAACACACATCGAAGAGCACAAACACATTAAACATGAAAATAGCTGCTAAGGAAATTGCAGTGTACTGGATGTTATGTGACGAAACTTTAAGTCAATTCTGTGAATTGCAAATTGTAATTCCGATTATGGGACAATGTTGGCGTGCGATAATTGCGTAAAGGTGAGGTGTGGTGTTTCTATCGGTGTTTCTGTCTAGGCACTTAAAGCCGGAAACTAATCGCCCTTGCCACAACTGAAAACAGGAACATAAGGAAATGATGTGATTTGGGTTTGATCCTAAATTGAACACAGCTTCGAAAATAGTTTATCTGGAGAAAACAAAAAACGTACCGTACCCCAGGACAATAGCGCAATAACAACGTACCTTCAAGACTAATGCTTCTTGTCGTTCTTGTTCACGAGGAGTTCCCTGAACGGCCGGAGTGTCCGTCGGCGGTTTTTGAGCTTTAGGTGCAGAAATGCAAAGTCTGTCATACGACTGGCAGAATGTGATTATCTGCGCTTTAATGTCATCTGAGGGCTCGGAGCCTTCGCAAAAACGGTCGAAAGTAAGCCGATTTTTCTCGCAATAGAGCCGTTCTTCATCATTTGTATCCTTTTCTGGCTGAACTCCTGAGGCCGTTCTCGATGTGGGCAGGGCTGCAACCAACGGAACATGTTCTTTGCGTTTCACAGTCTCATGCTTCAAAGTGCCACACATACTCAGCGTGGGATTCCTCCTACATGCCAGCTCTACTACAGCTGACAGCCGGATCCCACCTAAAAATGTTTTATTTTCTAATTAGCTCAAATACACCTCCTACTTGAACCCATGACGAGTAAATATAGAACAGTGAGGGCGAGGAACTGATTCATTGTGAGTAGCAGAAATAGAATATGACGATTAGGAGACCATAAGCTAAGAGACCAGAGACACTGTCCGAGTGGCCGTGAATGTGGAACAAAAAAGGTGCGAAGAGCTCGTTATAGCTGTTCTGTTTTGTCGCCTAGGCGGCAATCAATCACTTAACAATGGAAGACGTGGTTTGATCTGTCTGTTGCCTATGCAACTACAAAACTGAATGAAATCCACATCCTCTGGAATGAATAACAATTTACCCTAATTCTTGCATTTGAATGATTCCCTTGTACTTACAAGAATATGCTAATGGCCACAAGGCGTATACATCTTGCTACGATCACTCTTACAGATATGTTGTTTACAGTTGATATGCTTCACCTGCTTCACGTTCACACCAAGAGACCGCTCATAGTCACTTAGTTCTGATCGACAAAAGTGCTGCGTCGTCCAACGTAGAGCCCTCCTCAATTTGAGTTTGTAGAATTCCACATATTTATTGTTTCATATTTACAGTAAATACAACAGGATCACGCTGTTTCATGAGATCAATGGTGCCTAGTAATCGTAGCCACAACTGCAGTCTTCGGTCTTGTAGGAGTCCGTCGAGTGCTCGAGTCAGCATTCTGAATGGACGAAACTTCGAGCTCAACAATGTTCCGGAAGCACTTCTTTCCAAAGAAGGAACTGATCTGCTGCAGAAGCGCCTTCCGCAAATCCCTCTGCGTTATGAAGAAGATCAGCACGTTTAATATCCCTTAACCACACACTATTCAGAGAGTAGGGTGAAGTATAAATGTACCTTTGTTCAGATTCATGACGTAAAAAGCCATACTCTGCAGGTCTGGGACGAAAAACAAGATGGTGTCAGGAAAGGTGAACAGCACTAGTTGGCTGACAGTAATCAGACTGACTGTCACCGTCATTCTTCTGAGCTTCGACGCCTGTCCCACTTTGATGTTGAACGCCGCCGACCGTTTGATGACATAGTACATCCTAATGGCGATCGGCACATACAGCAAAACGGCCATGATTGTGCAAATGATGCGTATTGCGCGTAGAGCCATGAACATCTCACTGGGTACGCCTTGGACCAACAGGCACATGGCGTTAACCTAAATAGACTAACTAGACAACTTCTTGTCAACCTGAGAGCGTACATCTCTCTCTGGTCCCAATTCGTAGCTGTAGACGTAGGAAAGAACTGTTGTAGGTGTGGTGGCGGCGATTAGGGTGGTGACAAGAATAAGGAAGTAGCGATCAGCAGGGATCTTTATGTATTTCAAAGGGAAGAAAACAGAGATGAAGCGGTCGATGGAAGTGATCAGCGCGAGGATTCCAGCTCCAGGGGTGATGAAGACGAAAACATGGTTGTGAAGCATGTTGATGCATTCCCATCGAGATTTCAGCGGCACGACTGAAATGGGATGCTTTCAGTAAGATAAACTGCGGCGAAAGAATGAGTGATTGTCGGTTTGAGTAAATTAGCTTCAAAGTCATTCACAAAGAATATTTGTGTGTTTCCAACTGATTATTTCTTCAGATCTTAGAATTTGAAATAGGGATGCAACCGTAAGAGAAAAAGCCGGAAACCGAAAGGGTAAAAATCAATGAGTTAGTGCAATAAAATGGTTCTATTCATTATTTTTTAGGCCCATGGTTTATGTTAAAGATTTTCCAATTGTGATGAAGAAAGGGCAATTTTTGCAATTTGCATCCCTAATTTCCTCCCTAATTTCCATCCCTAAAAAATGTTATTTGCATCCCTAATTTGAAAGGTTGAAGGAATTCCAATGTGATCCACGTGAAAAACAAGCAAGATCAATCTTCGTTTAAAGTAAATAAACACTAACAGGCATATGCTTTGACAAGTTGCAGCCGATACAGTCCGGCCGAGAAGTAGGCGACACCAAAGATTGCGTCGAAAGCAATGCACAAAATAAAGATTTGGAACTCCTTCTGACACCGTAGCTTCGACGTAGCTATGATGAGCAGAACCAGAGCAAGGCTTATCGCGCTCAGAAAGCTGCCTTCCACCGCATACAAGTAGAAGGGTACAGTGTCGATGTCGGCCGTAGGCTTCGAACTGTACTCGCGATACGCGTTCTTGTCGGACATATCCTGAAAAGGGTCAGGTAGGAGTGCTGGAGACGGTTGAAGGCGAACGTCACAAACGACCATGTTACATATGCATTCGACAGATGTAATGCTGGTGGACTTACAATGCCCAGCACGCTCGTGCTTATAAGCGCATTTTCGACGTAATGTCATTAGTTCGGCTATCGCCCTCAGACTCCAGAGCGTCAGAAATCAACGGCGTGAATGTAATTTGCTCGGGGATTGAAGCGAAACAGCTTTGTTTATACCTTCGTGCCGATGTCACTGGAACTCTTATTTACAGGACCGCAAAAACCACCTCCACTTGAATCATTCCTGGTTGTGCTTTCTAACACATAATCAATCTAATAAAGGCTGTAGTTTATATCATCGCGAAGAATGGAGAAAGGGTAATTAGTGCTTTAAAAGAATGACTTTTTGAACCGCATCACTTAAACTAGACGTGATGCAAAAACTCGTTTTTGTAAATCATTTTGTTGCGCTACTTGGAACTGCTTGGAAGTTTAATTGAATTTTTGACTTTGTGCCATGAGCTCACGTCTCTATCGCTTGAAGGACACATAATGAAAATCTATCTACACTTTTATGTCTTGATTGGACTATTGCACGCCAAATGGATTTTGCATAGGGAGAAGCCAATGACTACCTGATATGAATCCAAATCTGAATAATATTGCGATACATTATGTCAGCCTCATAAATTTATTCTTTCCGTGCAGTGACTACCATGACTCTGAGATGCAAAATAGGACTTTTTTTGCTAAAAGGCAGCCTATTTTAGACCAATAATTAGGGGTCATAGATCGGTATTTTGCATTCACTTATAGAGTAGATCGACGTAAAGTGATGCTAGCTAGATATTCCCTTCTTTTTTTATACATAAACACAAGCGAAGTACTCTAGATGTGTATTTATTGGCATTTGGCCTTTTTTCGAAGGTAAAAAGTACCCGAGCGCAATATAAAATGAGCGAAATGTGACCTTTTATCATGCGACAGCTACAACGGTTCAGTTCTGTGTGCCCTCTTGATGACCATTTGCAGAAATTTAAAATTGCACTCGCTTAGCCTCATTTGCAAATGGCAATATTATTTCGAACCATTCGCTTGCTACCCCTGCCAAGTATCGATGGAAAGCCCATAAAACGAAAGCAGCATAAAGCGCGTTATTTGTACGAGAAAAAAACCGAGGGCCTATAATTCTGCAGGTACACACGGAAGTTAAATATTAAGGGTTGTTTTGCAGGCATGCCTCGCAATTACATTACTGCAATAGGGCTTATAAGGAACTAGAGCGCTTTCGAAACTGAACGTCCACAAGTTTTATCGAAACGGAAAATGCCGGCAAATTATAACCCTTTCGCTTCTTTTTACGGGAGAAGGTTATGTGACATTTGACGCAATGCTTAAACGATGTCATCGACAGACACAAATATAACCACTTCAGAGAACTCAGAGATGAAGAGTTCAATCTCCTCAAGTGAACCCATCACGCAAAGAGAACAGACATTTAAGGCCGGGTTTGTTTCTCAAGGACTCTGCATTTTCTTAAAACGGAAGACATGACAAAGGACAGGTCACCGTGGAAATCGCATAATCGGAATGAACTTCCACTTTTTGCTAATTTGTACTTCTAAAACTGCCACGAGCGCGAAGGCGTTTTCTATCCTGATTTACGCCCTGTGGAGTGACGCATGAGCTTGGGTGATTTACTATAGTTGCTGCAAACAACTATGCTTCAAAATCGCTCGGTGTTGTTCAAGGAGAATGTGACTATTCAACAGCGTTATCTAGTTTTATAAACATTGCTTTTCAGCGATTTTCTTGAGGGCAACATCTTTGCTGTAGCCATATGTTAACCGAAGGTGGTAATTAAAGTTCCCTTATGGAAACGGACCATTCAGATGGCGAGTGATATATGAACGTGTTCATTTGACGAGCCTCATGTGAACGTGAACGGTAACAAAGAAAAGGCCGATAATCACTTTTACTGCAGATAAGCAGTGGTTATCAAAATGGCGGTTTTAAGGGCTCGGCATTGTGCATGTTATAACATACGACGACTGAATGAGGGCCAGAAATCAGGCCATTATCTCGAGAGAAAGCGTTCTGTGATCCTATAAAATAAACGATTCAATTAGGTGTGATTTTCCAATCTTCGATTTTGGAACCTCAATCGTAAGAGGTGGGCGGAATTGACTTACCCTTATGGGCACCATCTGGACAAGTGGAGGGGAGCACGACTCACGTGTTCCAAGACTGCCAGGAAGAAATAATTTCTTGCCAATTATCGCCACACGGATGGAAATATCCGAGGGAGAGGCTAATCTTTGTTCTAGGCGTTCCTCCAGAAGGATGGAGGCGGGGAAACCGAATTCTGACGATGAATAAAATCGATCGTCTGGCTGATTGCGTGACCCGTGCG